>JAPPVO010007943.1:0-39505 GCA_030407325.1 Camellia japonica
GCTACACTGGTGACTCGAGTGTTAGAGGCTCAGAGGGGTGATCTTGAGGTAGAATTCTCCGAGAGAGAAAGATTTCCAATGGGAAGGTTGAGAAAGGTTTGACGGGTATCCCGACTTAAGTGTGAGATACCGAGACCCGCCTGTTTGTGCCGGGTCTTGCCGAGAGGAGGTACTCCGAGAGTTTCATCATCCGCGCCTTGCGGTGCATCCGGGAGGTACTAAGATGTATCGGGTTTGGGTCGCCAGTTTTGGTGGCGCGGTATGAAGAGAGATGTGGCAGCGTTCGTGTCTAAGTGCCTTACTTGTCAGCAAGTGAAGGCCGAGCATCAGAGGCCAGCGGGTTTGTTGCAACCTTGCCTATTGCCGAGTGGAAGTGGGAGCATGTCACTATGGACTTCGTTGTGGGTCTTCCGAGGACTCAGCGGGGTAGTGATGCTATTTGGGTGGTTGTAGACCGGTTGACGAAGTCAGCGCACTTCATTCCTATGCGCGTGAGAGATTCGGTAGATCATCTTGCCGACTTATATATCGGGACATAGTGAGGTTGCACGGGGTCCCAGTGACGATCGTCTCAGATAGAGATCCTTGTTTTACTGCCAGGTTGTGGCAGAGTTTGCAGAGTGCTTTAGGCACTAAGTTGACCTTAGCACAGCTTATCATCCTCAGACTGACGGACAGTCCGAGCGTACTATTCAGATCCTTGAGGATATGCTTCGGGGTTGTGTTCTCGACTTTAGTGGGTCGTAGGAGAGGAACTTGCCATTAGTGGAGTTTGCCTACAACAACAGTTTTCAGTCTAGTATTGGTATGGCACCATTTGAGGCCTTGTATGGCCGACCGTGTAGATCTCAGTTGTTGGGTGAGGCGGGGGGATGCACCTCTATTGGGTCCGGAGTTGGTGAGGGAAACGACGGAGAAAGTTGAGCTCATCCGTAGGAGACTTGTTACATCCCAGAGTCGTCAGAAGTCTTATGCCGATCGTAGGAGGAGACCTTTACTGTTTGAGGTGGGTGATCATGTCTTTCTGAAGATATCACCCAACGAGGCTTGATGAGGTTGGGAAGAGCGGGAAGCTGTCCCCTCGGTTTATGGGCCTTTTGAGATCCTTGAGAGGATTGGCGAGGGCCTATCGTTTAGCTTTGCCACCGCAGTTATCCGGAGTTCATGACGTGTTTCATGTGATGTGAGTATGCTTCGGAAGTATGAGCCGGATCCATCGCATGTACTGGATTGGACTGACTTAGTTGTTGATGAGGATGTCTCGTATGAGGAGGAGACCGGTCGGGTCTTGGATAGGCGGATCAAGTTTGTGAGGCAAAACCATCCCTTTGGTGAAAGTTTTGTGGAAACATCACGGAGTGGAGGAAGCCACTTGGGAACGTGAGTTGGAAGTCCGTGAGAAATATCCGGACATGTTTAGTGATTAGAAATCTTATATATAGATTTTGTAATATTGTTGAACTTGAGAATGTTTTGGATTTAATGTTAGCATTTTGAACTTGCCTTTTTACGGAAGTGGAATATAACATTTATATATTGAATGTGTTGTTTATATCATGAGATTGAATATGATATGGAATTTGTTAACATTGAAAGGAATAATGCATAATATTGATGCAGGTTGAAATATATGTTGGTTTATACATATTGTGAGATGCCTCTTGATAAGAGATGAAGTGACCAATATTGGTCAAGTTATTGATTATTGTTTTATATATCATTGGGAATTAAGAAAAACTTGTTTTTTTACAAACTCATGCTTAATTTCGGGGACGAAATTCTTTTAAGGGGGGGAGGTTATAGCGACCCCGGTCTTTTCCCTTTTGATTATTGTATCCGGACTTATGTTCCGTAGATCTATTGTTGCTGTTGTCCTTTAATTCCTTATTTTGAGTTATAGGATAGTTGGGCAGGTATGTTACAGGTTGGTTGGGTTTGAAACCAAGAGTTGCTGCCCAGTTTTTGGGTTGGTCGCTCGAGCGAGCTCTTCTTCGCTCGAGCGAGGTCTTTGTTTTTGTTTCTTCGCTCGAGCCAGGGTTCCTTCGCTCGAGCGAGCTTTGCGTCCAGTACATAGACCTGAGAGATGTGTTTCTTGGCTCGAGCGAGCTTCTTCGCTCGAGAGCGAGCGAGGTGTATGTTTTCGAGTTCTTCGCTCGAGCGAGCTTTCCTCGCTCGAGCGAGCTTCTGGGTTACAGACCTGAAGCATCGAGTTTTTGGCTCGAGCGAGCTTTTCTTCGCTCGAGCGTGGATTTTTGTGTCTGGTCGCTCGAGCGACCATGTCTTCGCTCGAGCGAGCCTGTCCAGTTTATATACGCAGAAACAGTTTTAAAACGTTTTTTTTTACAACTTTTGATCCAGAAACCCTAGTTACGAGTTTTCTCTCTCCCAACTCACCTTCTCTCCTAGGTTTGATCTAGTTAGGGTGTGTTTTTACCCTAGTTGCTTTACAAATAAGATAGAGGAGAGTGAGGGCTTTCATTTAATCTGAGCAACTGTTGGTTTGGAGCACTTTCAAGTTTTGGGGCTTCATCTTCATCTTCTCTTTTTGAGTTATTTCTTCGAGGTAGGGATTTCCTACTCCATTTATACGCTTTAATCCTAAGTGTTAGTATTTTGGTATGTGGGGGTAGTTTGGTAATTTTGGGAGAATCCCTAGGGTTTTGGCTTAGATTAATTTGTATAATTAATTTAAGGGAAAAAAATGTGAAATTGGGTTTAATTCATGAAGTTGGGGAATTTATGAGATTAATGATATAGTTGGGTAGTTTAAATACTTACCTATGAAAATGTTGATTTTACATTCATTGTTGTATTTATTTCTTGTTTAGAAATAACTGTTTTGGGCTATCGGTGGAGGATAGCCATTGATTGTTGTAGACCTTGCATGTGGCTTAGGTATAACTGGAATTATGTCACTCATGTTGACTGTTGAATTAATACAGAACATTACTTGTATTGATTATGTGTTGTATATGGCAATTGTGTGTTTCATTGCATATGCATTTCATTTGGAGGAGATAGGGGATGAACTCCACGGTTTAGGGGAAGATAGGGGATGGACCTCTAAACCGGATTTGTTGGGAGGAGATAGGGGATGGACTCCAGTAGCATCACTCATATGTGTGCTTATTGATAATAGCAATATTGCTATTTGTTGTTGACATGATGCATCATTATAATGTGTATCAATTGGAAGTATAGAAGTGTTGTGATTTGAGCTTTAGTCTCATTTATTTTGTGACATCTGGATCACTGTGATAGTTGGCCAGGTTCTGAGCCATAATGATATAATTTGAAAGTTGAATAAAGATTGGAAAGTGAAAAGTGTCATAGACAATATGTCATAGACAATGTAGGCATTCGTGTCATGAAATTGAAATTGATTATCTCGTGTTAACCATGTATCGAATGCTAATGCTTTAGTTAATTCGTATGCTTGGTTTAGTATTTTTCTACTGGGCTGTGGCTCACCCTATATGGGAACTTCATTTTCAGGTTCAGGTGGTTCACTACCTCCAAGGACTTAGCTTGTGAGGATTTGGACTCGAAGATTTGCTTTATTTTATTTGTTTTATTTGAACAATTTGTGAACTTTCAAGCCTAGGGCTTTATTTGTTTTTGAGTTAGAACTCATGGAATTGTGTCCAAGTGTTGGCTTGGCAAGATGTAAGCCCATAGGGCATTTATTATGATGTTTTTATTTCATGGAACTCTGATGAATGGAATAAGATACTTTATTTCCTTATAATTCCGCATGTTAATATTATGTATTATGGGTTTATTTTTGAGGGCGTTACAAAAGTCATCAAATACTCCGAAATAGATTTCCTAGAATCAATATCACCGGCCATGTCAAAATCGGTGAACCCATCAAGCATCAGCTTACCATCCCCAAAACACAAACACACCTTCGAAGTCCCTCGAAGATATCTTAAAATCCATTTTACTGCTGCCAATGTTCTTTACCCGGATTAGAGAGAAAACGACTCACTACACCAACTGCGTGAGCAATATCCAGCCTTGTACAAACCATGGCGTACATCAAAGAACCAACTGCTAAAGCATAAGGACTTTTCAACATCTCTTCCTTGTCTTTCTCACTTGTAGGACATTGATTCAAACTAAGTTTGAAGTGACCCGCAAGTGGACAACCAACCGGCTTTGCTTTATTCATGTTGAACCTCTCAAGAACTTTCTCAATGTAGCTTTCTTGAGAAACCAAATTAGCCCCTCTTTGCGATCACAAACAATTTTCATACCAAGTATTTGCTTTGCCAGTCCAAATCTTTCATAGCAAAAGACTTGCTCAACTCCAATTTCAACCTGTTAATCATGGTAGAATCTTGACCCACAATTAACATGTCATCAACATAAAGCAAAAGAATAATAAATTTACCATCTGGGAAATTTTTTCACAAACACACAATGGTCCAAAGTGGTTTTAGAAGAACCATTATTCATCATGAAAGAGTCAATTTTTTTGTATCATTGTCGTGGGGCTTACTTGAGGCCATACAAACTTTTCTTCAATTTGCAAACAAATTTCTTTTTCCCTTTCCCTACAAAACCTTTCGGTTGCTCCATGTAAATTTCTTCTTCAAGATCACCATGAAGAAATGCAGTCTTCACATCAAGTTGTTCAACTTCAAAGTTCATACTTGTAGCCATGCCAAGTACAACCGGAATAGAAGACATCTTCACAACCAGCAAAAAAATCTCATCAAAGTCAATACCTTTCTTTTGCCTAAAGCCTTTCACAACAAGACGTGCTTTGTACCTCAGATTCTTGCCATCGTTTTTCAATTTGAAGACCCACTTATTTTTCAAAATTTTCCTCCCCTTAGGCAACTTCACTAAATCATAAGTGTGATTTTCAAGTAAGGAATTCATCTCCTCTTCCATTACCTTTTTTCCAATCATCTTTCTTTGCATGCTCAATTGCTTCTTGGTAGCTCTCGGGTTCCCCTTGATCGGATATCAATACAAATTTATTGGGAGGATACTTTCTTGAAGGTTGTCGATCCCTTGTAGATTTTCTCAACTCAAGTTGTGGTGGCGATTCTTGAGTTGGATGCTCTTCCTCAATTTCTGGCTCAACTTCATTAGGATTAGCATCATCATTCACTTCTTCAATAGGTGGCTGCACATCTCCCCTATTTTCATTATCAACTGAAGATGAAGGAGATGGATCCATGTCAATGAGATCACTAGGTTTTGGCTTCGATTGATCACCTTTGCCAAAGTCTTCAATTGTTTGGTCTTCAAAAAACACAACATCATGGCTTTGAATGACTTTCTTGTTAACCGGATCCCATAATCTATACCCGAACTCATCACGCCCATAGCCAAGAAAAATATATTGTCTTGACTTACTATCAAGCTTGGATCTCTCATCCTTTGGAATGTGAACAAAAACTCGACAACCAAACACTCTCAAGTGCTCATAAGACACATCTTTACCAGTCCAAACTCTTTCTGGAACATCACCATTCAAAGGATAGGAAGGAGACAAATTGATCACGTCAACCGTTGTCTTCATTGCCTCACCCCAAAAGGATCTTGGCAATTTAGCTTGTGAAAGCAAACACCTTGTTCTTTCCATAATGGTGCGGTTCATCCTCTCGGCAACCCCATTTTGTTGAGGAGCCTTCTTAATTGTCTTTTGGTGCCGAATACCTTGGCTGCGACCATACTCATCAAATGGCCCAATGTATTCACCACCATTGTCTGATCGGATGCACTTCAATTTCTACCCTGTTTCTCTTTCAACCATCGCCTGAAAATGCTTAAATACTTCTAGAACTTGATCTTTAGTTTTTAGTATAAAAGCCCAAACTTTCCTTGAATAATCATCAATGAAAGTAACAAAATAAAGTGCATCACTGTGTGTTCTAACTTGTAAAGGACCACAAACATCCGAATGAATCAACTCCAAAACATTTTCTTTTCTAGAAGTAACATTTTTCTGAAAAGAAACTCTATGTTGTTTACCCGCCAAACAATGAACACAAGTTTTAAGATATGTACCTTTCAAACTGGGTAGAAGCTCTTTATTGAACAAAACTTGTAGCCCCTTTTCACTCATATGGCCAAGCCGCTTGTGCCATAATTCGGTAAAAGTATCATCTTCAAGTGCATTGACAACACCTTTACAAATTTTTCCTTGCATCGAATAAAGTGTATGAGTCTTCTTACACTTAGCCACCACTAAAGAACCCTTTGTGAGCTTCCATATTCCATCACCAAATTTGTTGTTAAACTTCATCATCTAGCTTCCCAATAGAGATCAAGTTGAGGCGAATGTCGGGAACATGCCTCACATCTTTAAGTAACAACTTGCAGCCCAAATTTGTTTCCAAGCAAACATCACCCATGCCAATAATCTTGGACAAACCTTCATTACCCATTCGAACAAAACCATAATCTCCTTTGGTGTAGGTAATGAAGAAATCAACTCGAGAAGTCACATGAAAAGAAGCACCAGAATCAATCACCCAATTACTCTCTTGGCCCACAAAATTGATACAATCATCTTCCCAAACGACCATGAGATCATCGGGAGTAACTGCTGTTGTGCCTTCTTACTTTTTATCCACACTTTTGCCACGCCTTTTCTCCTTGTTCTTGAGCTTTCGGCATTCTCACTTCATGTGCCCTTTCTCATGGCAATAATAGCACTCAATGTCTTTCTTTGAAAAAGAACCATCTTTTGATTTGTCACTGCTTTGATCACGACCATGAGGAGTCTTACTCCTCTCCCTTGTTTTGCTTTGGCCTCTCACAACAAATGCTTCTGAATGAGAGGAACCCATTGATTTTCTTCTAGTTTCTTCATTCAACAAGCTACTAGTGACTTGGCCCATTGTGACAACTCCATCAGGTGCCGAATTACTAACCGTCAAAACCAAAGTCTCCTAACTTTCAGGCAAAGAACTAAGTAGCATCAAAGCCTGCAACTCATCATCAAAAATAATTTTCATAGAAGCAAGTTGGTTTACAATACTCTTTATTTCATTCAAATGTTCTGGAATGGGGCTGCCATCTTATGTTTTAAATTAACCAACTTACGAAATAGAAAGGCTTTATTTGTAGCTGATTTTCTATCATAAAGACTCTAATTTTTTCCATAAATCATGTGCCGAAGTTTCAGTAGTAACATGATGAAACGCACTGTCATCAATCCATTGACGGATAACACCACGGCTTTTCGATTAAGCCTATTCCATTCATCATCTTTCATATCATCAGGTTTGCCACTATCACCCTCAATGGGTCCATACAAATCTTTAAAAAAAAATAGGTCCTCAATTTTAGTTTTCCAAGTTACCCAATTGCTTCCATTGAAGCTAGACATACGACCCACATTCCCCTCCATTGATTTACACAAATAAATAAACCCAAATAAACCGTATGCTCTGATACCAATTGTTAGAGAAAATATATGATTCCCCACAAGTAAATCAATCAATGGGAATATAAACTAATGCGGAAAAATTAAATCAAAAGCAACACAAGAATTTTTACATGGTTCCCTCAATGTGAGGTACGTCCACGGGATCGAAATCTGATTCTACTATTAACTAAATAGTTTCCAAATGATTACAAACGAAACACGAATAGTCTCACAAACCCCCCTTAAGTGAATTCCAAATAATCACAAATAAACAAGAAGAAAGACCTCACCAAATAGATGAACAAAAATCTTCAGAACCAGAGTTGAAGAATACCCAAAATAACGAACCAAATCAAATCTATTAAACCAGCCGAATTCAAAACAGCCACGAATGAAATAGAGTAATTTTCTGAAGCTTGAACAAATCACTACACCAAACTTAAATGCCACCGAATTGACTTTTCAATTCTCTAAGCCGCACAACACCTCTTTTTCCTTAGGGAAAAAACCAATACCAAATATATATATACATATATATATATATATATTGTGAATCTAGGGTTTTTTTTTTAACAAACCCCTAGTTGTTACCAAACTAAATTAGGTCTCCACAAATTAGATATAATATAAAAAAATATATTATAACTAGTACCAAACCAAGTTAAACTCTTTTAATAAACCAATTGGGTCCCACACTCCAATAAGGAGGTATACCCAACAAGAGCTCCTGAAGAAACTTAGGACCTATTCAGGTATATCGAGGTTAACATTCTTCTTTTTCTTTTCTTTATCTTTCTTTGACAAACTTCTTTTCATATGAAAAAACTAGTCTCACTGAAGCATTTATGATGTGGCGCCAAAAGAACAGAATAAGAAGTTGGAGGAAGAAACTGGGAATCACAATCTGAAATCAATATCTTAATAATCAATACTCAAATCATATCATAGTCTAGTTGATAAACCATTACATAAATAAAATTTTATTTAAACCATTATTCTTAATTATACTAAAAATCTTATATTCTTCAATTTATTGTCATCCAACACTTTTTCGTTCTGCGACTTTGTAGGAGTTTATTATGCTGAAATTGTCAATGACCACAACAATGAAGTAAAAGTAGGAGGAAGTTGTGATCGTGAAAATGTATTGGAAGACTTGAAGAAACTTTTCCAAGCAGAGATCACTCTGAAGATAGATAAGAATAATACAAACAAGAATCAAAGAAGAAAGAAGAGCCTACAGAAAAAGAATATGGTGAAGAGCAACCCATGGATTTAAGAAGAAGAAGACAGGACTAAATCATCTCCTTAGATTTTTTGAAGTGAATCCGAGTGCACGGGTATTAGTTCCTCTCTGTTATCTGTTTTTCAAGTTTGAAATATGAAAATAAGATGGTATGTTCTTCTTGATCCACCATCTCAAGTGTCAATTGCAAAGCCATGTATACTGAGCAGGAGTATGAACGGTTTGCTTTGATTGGCGGTGAGAGAAAATTTTGCACCGAATTGAATTCTTCATTTTGTTAGTTGAGGAATGGAAACTGATTGCATACTATTGTTTAGTTTTGTCAGTTTAGTGTAAATGATGGATTTAATAGGAGAATTTAAAAGTGTTATAAAAATCTATAGAATGTCAGTGTATAATTTTAATTCGGATTGGTACACTTTTTGATTATGGGACTCATAGTTGTAGACCAATCAGGTTATATGTTTTTGTTCTCATACTTTCACACACTTTAGGAGTCCTTTTCATTTAATGTCAATTAGTTTTGAATTGGAAGTGTCTAAATATTTTGACATGATATGAAATTATAATACAATTCTTATCACTCTTGTTGAATAAAAAACCAAGCCCAAGTTGAATTTTGAGCCCACCAATGGCTTGGGCTGGACCTTCTGGAAGAAATATCTAACCAAAACTACAATCCGGCCCATGGGAACAATACTAGTGCCCTCCAGTTTTACATGAGATTGGATCTTCTGTCTCGTTTCTCTTCTTTTTCTCTATTTCAAACTCTCTCTTTGTCACACGATTACAGTAAAAAAAACTCGTCCAAAGATAGTCTTGGCAGTGTCCACCATCCTTGTGTCAGCTTTTAGTATTGAAATAATTTGTGACGTTATTCAAAAATATCACTAAAAATTTGGATTAAAAAATAAAATTGGAGACGAAATTTTGATTGAGAAAAGCAAGGTGCTTCAAAGAATTAAAAGCCTGAGTTTCCATATGATTATTTAAAGTAATTCAGCAATTTTAGTAAGATGAAACAATTGATCATAATATTTGGATATTACTTTTCAATTCATTCATTCAACATCAATATCAAGATAAATTCAAGAGACATTTAAACGAGAGAGAGAGAGAGAATAAGAAGAGATTTGCTACACGACATCAATATTATTTAATGGAATTGGAACTTCAAACAATATTT
Organism: Camellia japonica; assembly: GCA_030407325.1. NCBI lineage: Eukaryota > Viridiplantae > Streptophyta > Magnoliopsida > Ericales > Theaceae > Camellia > Camellia japonica. The sequence goes on from JAPPVO010007943.1 coordinate 9,826, forward strand.
TATACATTACACACAAATAAATTACATATTGTTAAAACATTCTCTTGCCTAAATTATTGGTAGTAATTATTTCCAATGGAAAGAATAAATCTACCTGTCCTCTTAGTACAAATTAATGGTGCATAAAATGAGAAATGATATATCTATCACCTCATATATTTCACTTTCTGAAAGTCACGTTGAAGGTGAAATTCTGGTGAAATATTCTAACAATAATATTACATAGTCAAAAAAAAGTTATTAAAAAATTAATCAAAAAATAAAGCGTGTAGACGTGATTCATTTTAATTGTGACTCACAACGTATGTTTTATTTTTTGAAAATTTTTTAATTTACTTATTTTGACATTATAAATTTTTTATATACTAATGATACATAATAGTCCTCTAAACCGATTAATTCCTGGCTTGAACTAGAGGCGAGTGAGGAGACAACATATGCGGCGACCTGAGACCGTCGTCGTGTATCCGAGACGAGAAACTCAGTCGAAGATTCATTTGCTGCCGCTTCTTCTTCACTGCAGCCACCTCTCCTTCCTTCTTCTTAGTCACAAATTTTCAAAATCTCTACAATTCAATTCGACTGTATCATCATCCATGTTAGCAAAGCAAACCCTAAACCAACCAGCCTCTGTGCAGTGAAAAGATATCTTGGAGAGACATTGAGTTCCACATCGTTGATTATCACATGCCACGGCACCATTTTAGCTTCAATAGTTGGTTCTTTGAGCAACGGGCGCAAATCCATCCAGCAGAAAAGTCCGGCATTGCTATTGAAACAATCGATCCTCATCTACAGTGGCATTTCCAAACATTTTTATTATGATAAACATTCAAAATCTTAAATTTTACAAATTATATTTTTTTTAAAAAAAAATCACACTTTATCAATAAAAAATATAATAATTTAAACTTCTCAAATCACAAAAGAAAAAAAAGAAAAAAAAAAAACATGTAGATATGTGAACTTTTAAAATTACGCTCATTTTTTAAATTTGTTATTAATACTTTCAAATAAATGTCGCAATTTATTTCCATTCAACTATGCAATCGATTTTTATTTTTTTTTTGTAAATTTCATTGTCGAAAATGCTTTTTAAAAAATTGCAATTGTAATAGAATTATTGCTAATTTCACAAGCAATTAAACTAACGGACATACGAGATATGCTAACATTTTTCCTCTTTCAATCCTTCTGTGAAAATTTTGTGCCTGCACTTCAGCCTCCTCGAGCTCTCATCAAGAAACCTCCCCACAAAATCATCGTCAGAGAGCATTGAAGTGAGTAAGTATTGAGTTTGGGAAGACACTAATCCAAAACTCGACACCTTTCGAGCACAACTCACAACTTCATCATTGTACGAGTAAACAATACCAACCCTAAAGCCAGGAAAACCCATGTCTTTCGACAAACAGTAAATGATGTGAATGATATCATCGTTACTATCCATGTCTTGAATGAACTCAGAAATGCTAGTGAAATGGGGAGGCTTGAAAATGGTAGCAGCGTAGATTTCGTCGCATACAAGGTGGATGTTTCTTTCATTGATGAAATTCACCAAGCTTTTGAGAGTGGCTTTGTCTAAAATGGTGCCTAATGGGTTTGATGGGTTGGTTATGATCAAGCCTTTCACTCTAATGTTGGCCTCTATTGCTTTGTTGTATGCTTCTTCTAGGGCTTCTATGGTGATTTGGAAATTATTTGAGCTCTCACAGGTAACTAGTATTATTTGAACACTGGTTTGCCATCTCAAATCCTGAACAAATCTGAAATATTCCAAATGCATAAGGTATAAGTGAAAAGTAAAAAAAATTTAAAAAGATGCAACTGCATTAAGACTTATTATTTTAACACAAGAGCACCCATAAAAAAAAATGACATTTAATTTCAAAAATACCACTGCTACAAATTGTATAAAGATTCTTTATGAATAATATTTTTCAAATTTTAAAAATTAATATTTTTTCTCTCATATCATTCGACATAATACATGATTATTTTGTCAACGTCACATAAATGAGAAGATGTTTAATGAAAAAAAATCTATTTATGTATAAAATACTATAAAAATGATATGGCAAAGTTATTTTTATAAGAAAATCATTTTTATGGTGTTTTATTTAGAGCGAAAAGGATTTCTGTATGAATTTTTTATTTTAAATATCATTACTCATATTTAATGATCTCAACATCATTAGTGATCTCGACCAATCAAAATTAGTCAACTCAATCTTAAAGGTGAGTTCAAGATCCCACCTTTGCCGTTTCAGAGAAGACATATCTCAATCACGTGAGACTTTAAATCTCCACTTTACTAAATTGACCGACTGTAATTGATTGAGATGATTATGACACAATAGTTCAGAACGACAAAAAATGGACTCCATACCATACCTATTTTCTAGTGTTGTCCTAAATATGGTGGACCTAAATTCTTTGTTAAGACCCAAAGTCAGCTTGAGACTTGGACAATTTGCACAAGAGATCTATCAGGAAACTATTCAGTATTTCATAGAAAATTTCTTTGAATCTTTCAGGAAACTACTCAGTCTTTCAAAGATTTTCTTTGATCCTTTCCATTTCTCTGTTTGGTTTGTTTTTGTCTTCTATTGCTTGACTTGAGACTAATTGAGCTACTGTTAATAGAAAGATCTTCCATAAAGGGAAGAAGGTCGGGAAAAGGAATTTGTTACTGGAACTACATTTGAAATGGCTGTTGATCATTTACAGTTTCTAAAGAACAAATTCATTAGTGACTTTGAAGAAGCAGAGGGAGAAGAATTCGCAAAATTCCCCCAATGGCTTCATTTTGTTAAGATTTCAGAGGTCTTGCATCAAAAGAGAATTGACCCCTGGACACCCATAGGACTAAAAGATCCTTTGTATGACCTCAAGTTTTCATTGGCTGATTGTGTCATGTTAGAAGAGAAGGAGAGAGATTGCATTATCGAAACCAAGAAAAGTCTCTTTTTAAGCTCTCATCATTATGTCAAGAAGCAATGGTTTCTTTTTAAGATGAAAAGGAAACTTCTTTGCATCAAAAAGGAGTTGCTGCAAAACATAAACGATGTTGACGTTGCAGACATTGCTGATGAAAGGCTTTCATCCTTGAGCTTGATCAGGGTTTGTCGACCAACAGACTTTCCAGATTTCAATCTCACTCTAATTCATGGTTTCAATAATCATTTGTGGAAGATGGTGTTGGAAAATAATGGTTTTTCTACAACTTTAATTCGAAATTAAAGTAGAACTCAATCGCCGATTGAGGTGGGTCTGAGTGGTTTTGCATTCTCTTAAGTGAGAAGATTGCAATACAAAAATAATGAATCGAAACCATTGAGTTGTGAATGAGAATTGTCTCATAAAGTGGGCAACAATAAAATTGGGTTTAGATTTGGACTTAGTCTTAGTTTAGACCGGGCCTAGACTTGTACTTGTGCATATGCTAGGTTTGGTCTTAGGCTTGGACTTGGATCTAGTCTTGAGCTTTGGGCTGAGCTGTGCATGTGTTTGAGATTGGGCTTGGATTGGGTTGTGACCCAACACCCATATCCATTTTGTAACCCATCTAGTTTAATTCTCAAAATTTATACATTATATACATATTATGATTTATATAATGGTTTTGGAGTTTTGAGCCTTTGTAACTCTAGCCCTAATAGCTGGAGTTGATGACATTTGATGACCCCATTGATGTTAGCTTTCATGGCTAAGGCTCTCCCCTACTAGTATAAATAGAGGTCTTTCTCCTCCAACTTAGTAGGTTGTTTCTAGAGATGTTTTGTGATGAAAAATGAGATGGTGTTTTAAGATAAAAAGTTGGAGATGGTTTTTTACACCAAAGAAAAATTTTCATATCTTCTTTTGTTAGCCTCTTCTTTGGTTCTTGTTAGAGAGAGTGCATCCATTGTCAAGTTCGCTAAGCTATTCAGAAGGTGCTTCTGTATTAGCTGGTTTCGACAGTCATATCTTGAGAGACAGAGGCCAGCGTACGTCCAGCATTCATCGGAAGACGGTGAATCTGTTTTAAGGAAACTGTCTAGTGCAGGCTTCGGTTTGCTTCTTTTCTTATCATTTGTTCTTAAATTTTTCAATATTTATTTTACAAAGATGAGTTCTAGTCTTTAGTTATCCATGTTAATAATTTGTTCTATTAGTAATGTAATCTAATTCATTTCTATATTTTAGTTGTTTCGCTTATTCTGTATTTCATCCTTTTAATAAAAAATCATTTTGTCATTTCTATTTAATTTATTTTATATATTTTTCATGTATTATTATGGAAAAATACCAACAATCTTAAAACAGATTCGTTATAAATAGTTTTGATAAAACAATTTAGTTTTTGTTATAATTTTATTCTAGTGACTCTTGAAATTAAAATTAATTTAATTGCCTAGAGTTATTGGAATTTGAGTAGTTTATTTCAAGTAATTTATTCATGCAATTTATTTTATGTTAATTAGTTGTTATTGCATGAGTAATTTGATTGGTACTGCATGATTTACTAAGTATTGATAAGATAAAATAAGAATTTTATTTCTTAAGATTCTTACTAATTTATTTGATTTGTTGTTATTGGTTTTCTTTTATAACTAACTTTCTCTACAGGTTTACCTAAACGCGAAAGAATGATATATAATACGAACAAATAAAACAAATTGGAATTAGTAAATGAGACTACTAATTTTTGTTTTGAACAGGATAACCTAAGCATTGATGAGAATTTTGGATCTTCAAATTTTTGGACATATTTGTGAATTTAATTATTCACTTTATAGTTTAGGTTAATTTCGGATTTATTCTGTATATTGTTTTGAAAGTATGGTAACAATTTTGATTTAATTTGATTAATTAAATTCTGGAAAAACAAAGAGTTGGATTTTTATTTTTATTTTATTTATTTTTATTTTTATTTTTATTTTTATTTTTATTTTTATTTTTATTTTTATTTTTTTTGAGAATTTCAACCGATTCGGCTAGTGGAGAGGTTTCCAACGGTATAAAAATCTCTAAACAGGTTTGTTTTGGGAGAAAATATAGCAAAACAGTTTCGGTTTTTCTAATATAATATTTATGTTTCATTATAAGGTGGATGGGTTTTAAGAGAATATTAGTGCATGGTGGAATATTTTGCCTTATAATGTCTTTACTTTGTATTCATTCTATTAATTAATTGTTATATTGGTTGTGAGTTTTTCCATGTCTTGATGTGTATAATCAAGTGAATTATTCCAAATATTATTGTGTATTGTTGGAATTTAACTCTATTGTTAATAAGATTTGCTCATAGTTAGATGGTTGTAATGCCAGTGTTATGACCATAATAGTCTAATATACGTAATTATTTCATAGCTATGAAACTCATGACATTCTTATAACTGCAATACATCTATAGCTACTTGAACTACATAATGTGAGTGATTGTTTAAATTACTTATGTAATATGCATTATATGAGTTATTGGTTTATTAACTCATTTTGTATCCAAGTGTGTATATAAGCAATGAACATGGAGGTTTAGCGGCAACGTGGATAAAGTTTTGTACACATCCCCTTTACATGGAATAAAGCACTGAGTTTATTTTTTGTATTGTATTTTATACAAAGATAAGTTGGCAATCCGAAATGATGGTTTCAAGTGGATGAGTGTGTTCTTGGCTAAACAGACCATTTCGGACGCAGTCATGAACTTTGATTTTGCAGATTTAGATAATTTGTATTTGTAACAGTTGCATTTCCTTTTGTAGTAGTTTTAATTTCTAATTTGTAATAATTTCACCATAGTAAAAGGTAGGGGTGGGCGCGGGTCGGTTGCGGCCACGGAACTTCCAATCCGCCATCCGTCCGCCAGATTGGCGGATTGAAGAAATCAATCCGCATCCGTCCGCCAATCTGGCGGATGTGGATTGAGCGGATTGGCGGTTTGGCGGATGGATGCGAATCGGTTTGGCGGTTTAAAATTTTATAAATTTTCAACATAATTCAACTTGTGCACTTCCTCAAAAAAAAAAAAAAAAAGAAAGAAAAGAAAAGAAAAGAAAGTATTACAGTCAATGACTTAAAAAAGTATTACAATCACTGTATGCCTTATCTAAAGAAAGAAAGTTTGAAACTTTAAAATATCACCATCACTGCATGCCTCATCCACATATTACAATCACAGCATGATTCATCCACATAAAGTATTACAATCTGTGATTCTTAAAATATAATAATAATTCAAACCACCAAAACCATGAACAGAGCAGTAGTAGAGATTGTATGTCTCTATATCGTTACATCTACATATGTTTTTGAAAACAAAAACCAACCAACATATATCATATTTTCTATTTATTATTTTTAGAGCTAGATTTAAAAACCAAAAAATATAGATAAATAATATGTTTATTTTTTTCAATTCAAAAAATATATTCAAGTTGAAAACTTTTTTTCAACAGAATATTTAAACTCTTTTTCAATTGAAAACACAAACATAATATTTAAACAAATTGAAAATACAAAGTCTTATAAATTACTAAGGGTGCTCGCGATTTGGCGGTTTGGCGGTTCGGTTGCGGCCAAAGAAATCTCAAATCCACCATCCGTCCGCCAAATTGGCGGATTGGAGAAAATTAATCCGCAACCGTCCGCTCGTCATCATGCATCCGTCCAAAATGCGGCGGATCGGTTCGGTTCAGTCGGTTTTGGCGAATCGGTATATCCGCTGGTCACCCCTAGTAAAAGGAAAGGGGGAAGGAAAGAAATTATAAATCTTCGGGATTTAGAGAAAGTCTTTGGGATTAATTTTATTATTCCAAAAAACTATAGCGACCCCGGTCTTTTCCTTTTGTTTGTTGTATCAGGACTTATGTTCCGTAGACTCCGTTGTTATCAGATTGTTGTTATTGTCCTTTAATTTCTTATTTTTGAGTTATAGGATGTGTTGGGCAGGTTTGTGTCAGGTCGGTTGAGTTTAGATGCCTAAACTAGTTGCCCAGATTTTGACCTGTCCGCTCAAGCGGGGAGTTTGACGCTCGAGCGGGGACCCTGTTGTTGCTTGTCCGCTCGAGCGGGGGTTTTGGCGCTCGAGCGGGAATATCACCCATCCAGTATTTCCTGTGTAGTGTTGGACGCTCGAGCGGGGGATTGGCCGCTCGAGCGGAAGGTTGTGAGTGACGCTCGAGCGGGGAGTTGGGAGCTCGAGCGGGGACCTGTCTGCAGAAACTTCTGGGAGTGTGCATCCGCCGCTCGAGCGGGAGTCTGTGAGTGGCGCTCGAGCGGGGGTTTCCACGCTCAAGCGGGGCGACTGTTATATAAATCCGAGATCCAACTTTCTGGATCATTTTTCATCTCCCTTTTGATTCTAAAACCCTAGAACCGTTTTCTCTCTCTCCCTACACACTTTCTCTCTCAGGTTTGATCTACTTAGAGTGTATTTCTACCCTAGGTCCTTTGTTAAAAAGATAGAGTGGATCGAGGGCTTCCTTTTAATCTGAACAATCTTGGATTTGGAGCACTTTGGACTTCGGGTCATCATCTCCGTTTTCTCCATTCGGGTTATTTACTTCGAGGTAGGGATTTCCTACTCCATCTTATAGGTTTTAATCCTAAGTTTTGGTGTTTCTGATATGTTGGGGTTGTTTGGTAATATTGAGAAAACTAGGGTTTGTTTATAATTAAAATGCCCTAATTGTTGTAATAAAATTAATTCGTATAATTAATTCTGAAAAATGTATGGAAATTGATTTAATTCATAATATTGAGAAGTTATGAGATTAAATGATGTAGTTGGATAGTTTAACCACTCATCTTTGAAATTGAGATTATATGTCTTGATACATTTATTTCCTGCTTATAAATAATTGTTTTGGGCTATCGGTGGAGGATAGTCATGATTGTTGTAGACATTGCATGTGGATTAGGGAAAACTGAAACTAATCAATTGGCCATGTCGTTGTGTATAAAGGTTGGAATAATACATTAAATTTATGTATTGATTGATTGTGTATATGACTTTGTGTTTATATGCATTACTTGTGTATGGGAGGAGATAGGGGATGTACTCCACGGTTTAGGGGAAGATAGGGGATGTACCTCTAAACCGGTTAATGATTATGGGAAGATAGGGGATGAACCCAGGGTTGCAGCTCATATGCGCGCCTATTGCAGAGATACAGCTCATATGCTTATCTATTGAAGTGGGATATAGCTCATATGCTTGTCCACCGAAGTGTTTGTTTATTTGATTTGATATGGCACTAAAATGTATATCATTATCTTTTTGTGAAGTACGGAAGTGGTTTATGTGATCTTGATACAACACCAACATGTGTATCCGTTATGATATAAGAAAGGTGTAACTTGATTTGTTATCCCTGTTGAATTGGAAATATTGTTAATAAGAGATGAAACCCCTGTTGAGTTATTTGGCCAGGTTCTGTGCCATATCTGTATAAATGGAAAGTGAGATGTGTCATAAACATTAGTGTCATGAACTAGTAAAATGATGTAATTGACTATCTCGTGTTAACCATCTATCGATTGCTACTGCTTTAGTTAATTCTTATACTTGGTTTAGTATTTTTCTACTGGGCTGTGGCTCATCCTATATGGGCACATCATTTTCAGGTTCAGGTGATGGGCTACCTCCAAGGAATTAGCTTGGGAGGACTTAGAGTTGAAGACTCATTTTAGATTAGCTGTTATTTGCTTTATTTGATATTACATGTATGGACTCAAGCCAAGGGCTTAACTTGTAAATGAGTTAGTACTCATATTTTTTTGTGTCCAAGTGTTGGCTTGGAAAGATGTAAGCCCATAGGGCATTTACTTTCTTTATTACATGTAATGTCTCTTAATAAGTTTACTCTGATGAATTGAATAATACTCTTGTTTTCTTATAATGATGCATGTTAATTTTATATATTATGGGTTTAATTTTGAGGGCGTTACAACTTGGTATCAGAGCGTACCGGGTTCGAATACTTTGGGTACGTGGGAAGTGATTAGGATCACAATGGGTTTGTCTCGCTTGTTAGAGACTTAGATGTAACGTTATGTGCTTATGTGATAACATGTTTATGTGACTATTTGGGTATGGGATTTGGTTTCTAGGATGTTGATTGGATCCTTGGGTTTCTAGGAGTCCTGTTGGAAAGGCACCTGATCAATGCTGTTTCTAACTGGAACTCTAGTAACGCCTCGGGACTATCATTATCCGGAAACGAAATTCGTAAGTGCTTATGTGTTTATGTGCTTACGTGGAATGAATTACTGTTGTCCAATGCATTAGGATGCGAGTGTTTCAGTTTTGGCACATTTATTAGGGTGCTAACATTCCTTGTCACCTTTATTAGGATGTTAGGGCGAGGAAGTTTTGATTTCCCTCCTTCCGCTCGGGAAGAAGTGAGGAAACAGTTTGTGGGGTTACGCCAAGGTACTACACCTTTGGCACAGTTTGAAGCGTGGTTTGCTAACTTGTCAATGTTTGCTCCAGAGTTAGTGGAGACGGAGGAATTACGCTGTTCGGAGTTTGAGAGTAAGCTGTGTGACGACATCCGTGTAAGGATTGTGGGTTCTTGGCATAGGAGTTACAGTGTGCTTGTTAAGGCTGCGACTCATGTGGAGGCAGCGGTACTAGCTATGGGGCAGAATAGGGAAGGGGCCACGGTTATGAGTGTTAGGGAGGAGGCCATCTCGACAACTCCTGTGATTCAGAGTGTTGGTAGGCCTTCTAAGAGACAGAAGGGTTTTAATCCGCAACAATTTCAGAGAGCTTTGTCTGGCTCCACTTTTCCAGTGCCTAGTCTAGATTCGAGTAAGGATGAACGAGAGGTTGTCACTTGTTTCAAATGTGGTCTGCTGGGCCACAAGGTTTCGGTTTGCCCACAGAGGAAGAGGGCTGGATTGGCAGTTCGACCAGTAGTAGCACCACCAGAATCTTTTGGCCAACCAGGTTTTGGGCCAATCAAATGCTCAGTGGGGAGGCAGTTGTTGGGGTCTTCATCAGCCCAGACTTTGAACCAGTCTCGTACTCAGGCACCGCCTACTTGTTGGGTGTGTAATCAGCCAGGTCATATTCGACGTTTCTGTACTCAGCCAGGGGCTTCTTTAGGGGTTTTGCAACCCAGCCAAGTTCAGTTTCATTCGACTGGGCAGGAGCAGTATCGTTTTGGGGGACTAGCAGGCCAGATTTCGAGGGCCTCAGTAGAGTCGAGTTCCAAAGCCCTAGTTGGGGAAGTTTGTAGTTGTTCCAGGTGTGGACAGAGGGGACACATCGGTAGTTCTTGTCCGTGGCTCGGGAGCTAGTAGGTTATCTTATGTTTGGGGATGACTAACTTTGACGGTCCAGCAAGGGACAGTAGTGGTAGTAATATCGATGGGATGATTTTGTTTTGACTAATCCGTTTTGTAATCAGTGGATTATTGTTTTGTGATCATTGGGTTATGTTGTGTAACCAATGTGTTTTAGGAATGTTGAAACATCTAAACTGTTTGGTTATTTATATATATATATATATATGCTTTGTTTGTTAATTTCCCTGGATTGGGTGGATTGAAGCATGTTATAACTTTAAAGTTTTATTGATGTAGTAAGTTGCTGTAAGACCATAAAAAAAAAAAAAGTTTTTATTTTTTTTTGGTATTAATGCATTTTTATGCGTGTGACTTGATTTGGGAAAGATGAGGGCGGAGGAGCCATGTTTTCAAAACTTGGGAACCACCGAGGGGTGCTTGTCTTAGCTAGGGTAATATTGGGACGAGAACTGTTTTTACTTGCCGAGTGTGTGGAATTTTAGGGGTGTTGCCCATTTAAAATTTTGTGCGTGGTATAGATTTTGGTCTATTGTCGGGTGAACTCGAGAGGATGTGAAGTGTACGATTAATATTAGTTGTAGTATGTATTTAATATGGTGTCCTACGGGGGGCATAACGCATAATTTTGTTAGGGTTGGACTTGTACCTTCATGGTAGGTAGCCTTGCCGAGATTACATGTGTACTGGTTGGCCGTTTTGAGTGAGGGGATGTTAGCCCCTATATAAGGTAGTGGTTGTCGTATCGGGAGTGGTATGTTGTGAGTAGCTGGTACTATATCTCGGGCAGTAGCATAATGGGTGTTGCCTAAGTTTTTTTCAGATTCCTTTATTTGGATCGAAGGTAATGGATTCGTACCTTAACATTGGCTAGTGGTCTGGCACGGAGATTGGGTGTCTTGGTTGTACTCTCGAGGTGAGTGACAGATAAGAGTCGAAATGAAAGATAGACCCTATAGGTCGTTGGTGGATGAAGGTACTATGTTAGCTTGTGTGTTTGGTATGAACGGCTTTTTGGTAATGTTGAATGTCACGGTGTAGCAAACCCGGTCAGTTAACTCAGTACGAGGGAAGGGATAGGCAAATTTTGTTACTCCAAGTTCAGTCGAGGTAGTGAGTGAAATCTCTAAATGAGGGAGTTTTACACAAGTGCGATGCATGATAATGTGTGGTTGGTATGTTGTGTCTGATTGATGGATAGAAGGGAATCAGTCTTAGAAAATCCCAGAAAAATTTCTTGGTGAGGTTTTGGTTTGGTTTCTGACTGACACCAAGAGGTTCGAGGTATTCTCGGATCATAAGAGTCTGAAACATCTGTTTTCACAGAAAGACTTGAACTTGAGGCAGAGGAGGTGGATGGAGTTCATTGAGGATTATGACTTCAAGTTGCATTATCATCCAGGAAAGGTCAATGTGGTGGCCGATGCCCTTGGCAGGAAATTTGTTGGTGACATAGCTAGTATAGCCATTCGAGAGTGGGAGTATGTCACTATGGACTTCGTTGTGGGTCTTTCGAGGACTCAGCGGGGTAGTGATGCTATTTGGGTGGTTGTAGATCAGTTAACTAAGCCGGCGCACTTTATTCCTATGCGCGTGAGAGATTCGGTAGATCATCTTGCCGACTTGTACATTCGGGACATAGTGAGGTTGCACGGGGTCCCAGTGACGATCGTCTCAGATAGAGATCCTCGTTTTACTGCTAGGTTGTGGCAGAGTTTGCAGAGTGCCTTAGGCACTAAGTTGACCTTTAGCATGGCTTATCATCCTCAGACTGACGGGCAGTCCGAGCGTACTATTCAGATCCTTGAGGATATGCTTCGGGGTTGTGTTCTTGATTTCAGTGGGTCGTGGGAGAGGCACTTGCCTTTAGTGGAGTTTGCCTACCACAACAGTTTCCAGTCTAGTATTGGTATGGCACCGTTTGAGGCCTTGTGTGGCCGACCGTGTAGATCCCCAGTTTGTTGGGCCGAGGTGGGTGATGCACCTCTATTGGGTCCAGAGTTGGTGAGGGAAAGGACGGAGAAAGTTGAGCTTATCCGTAAGAGACTTGTTACAGCCCAGAGTCGTCAGAAATCTTATGCCGACCGTAGGAGGAGACCTTTGGTGTTTGAGGTGGGTGATCATGTCTTTCTGAAGATATCACCTAGACGGGGATTGATGAGGTTTGGGAAGAGTGGGACGTTGTCCCCTCGGTTCATAGGTCCTTTTGAGATCCTTGAGAATTGGCGAGGCTGCTTATCGTTTAGCTTTGCCACCGCAGTTGCCCGGAGTACATGACGTGTTTCATGTGAGTATGCTTCGGAAGTATGAGCCGCATCCATCACATGTGTTGGATTGGACTGATTTGGTGGTTGACGAGGATGTCTCGTATGAGGAGAGACCAATTCGAGTTTTGGATAGGCGGGATCAAGTTTTGCGAGGCAAAACCATCCCTTTGGTAAAAGTTCTGTGGAAACATCACGGGGTGGAGGAAGCCACTTGGGAACGTGAGTTGGAAGTCCGCGAGAAATATCCGGACATGTTTGTTGATCTGTAATTTTGTATTTAGATTTTGTAATATTGTTGGACTTAAGAGCTTTATATATGTCTTAAGTTGTAAAACATTGAGAATGTTTTGGTTTAATGGAAATATTTTGGAACTTACCTTATAATGGAAGTTTAGTATAGCATTGAATATATTGAATATATTGTTGAATTAGCATTCTATCATGAAATTGGATATGATATTGAAATTGAAAGGAAAAATGCATAATACTGTTGCAGGTTGTAATATATGTTGTTTTATATACATATTGTGAGATGCCTCTTGATAAGAGATGAGATGACCGGTATTGGGTCAAGTTGTTCATTATTGTAATATCATATTGTTGGAATTTGGAAAAATCTATTTTCGAAAACTTATGCTTAATTTCGGGGACGAAATTCTTTTAAGGGGGGGAGGTTATAGCGACCCCGGTCTTTTCCTTTTGATTGTTGTATCAGGACTTATGTTCCGTAGACTCCGTTGTTATCAGATTGTTGTTATCGTCCTTTAATTTCTTATTTTTGAGTTATAGGATGTGTTGGGCAGGTTTGTGTCAGGTCGGTTGAGTTTAGATGCCTAAACTAGTTGCCCAGATTTTGACCTGTCCGCTCGAGCGGGGAGTTTGACGCTCGAGCGGGGACCCTGTTGTTGCTTGTCCGCTCGAGCGGGGGTTTTGGCGCTCGAGCGGGAATATCACCCATCCAGTATTTCCTGTGTAGTGTTGGACGCTCGAGCGGGGGTGTAGACACCCCGTTTTTGACCGCCCTCAAGACTTGGGCATTACTGATGGTTTGCTCGGTGTTGAGAGATGTGCAGGGCACAGGTTCAGTTTCTTCGACAAGGAGAGAGGCAAACCCTTCAAAACACTTTGTTTAGGGGTTTGGAGTTGAGAAAAGAGGAGAGGAGGGGAAAAAGGTTGGAGAAGAAGTTCGCCATGAATCCGGGTAGAAGAAAGTCGAGCGGCTCTCGCTGAATCAGGCTTATTCAATTGCATACTTGGAATTTAGCTATGAGGTTACTACCATTGGAAAGAAGACTTCCGGGGCTTCATTTTGGTTCAAGAATCTCCTAGAGCCAAGTCCGAGTGGAGGAGATATGATGGGTTGAAGCTGGGCATCATCCCGGTTGGATCGAGTCTGCGCGGCTTCACGGAAAAGGGCATAACTTTTTGCGCAGGAGGAATTTTGATGCAAGGTTTGCGCCATTGGAAAGCTAACTTCCGGGGCTTCAATCTGGCCATCCACCAGCACTTTTTGACCTCACCGGCCACCCATCGGCACTCTATTTGTCCGACCGGCCAGAATAAAGTGCAGGTCGGCACTATATTGTGCCGACCGGCAATATATTGTGCCGATGACTGACCTCTTTTATGGCCGACCTGACCCTTTTGACCCTCCCAGGCATGGTGCATACCAGCTGTGCCAGCTGGGATGCACAGAACCAGCTCCACGTGCATATATGTGGCTATTTTGCACCCTTTGCACCCTTTGCACCCTCTAAGCTTCTAGAAGCTTACACCTTTGGCCAAGCTTCTTGGAGAAGCTTGGCCAGCTGTCTTGGCTTCTCCAAGAAGCCAAGACACCTTTGCCCCCCCCCTTTGAACCTTTTGGTCTTGCTTAGCCATTAAGTCTTGGCTTTAGTTGCCTATTTAAGCTCATTTCATCTCCCTTGAGCTAGGGTTGGAGATTCTTAAGCAAAAAACCAGAGATATAGATACATATCTGATATAGATACATATATCCCTCCATCTCTCACTATATCTCTCTCATTCAACCTCCAAACACCCTTGTTCTTGGGCCATTCCTTCACCAACCCATAGCACAACACCACCACTTCCATTTCCAGAATTTGGGAGGTCATTTGCAGAGCTTAGGAGCACCAAAACTTGGTCCAAGAGGTGCTGATTTGTTGGTCTACAAGGGTAAGCACACTTTTCCCCAAAACTAGCATTTTCTTGTTCATATCTAAGCCATAGTTGCATCTATTTTTGAGCTTCGATGTAAACTACAAAGAGGCTTATTTTGAGCCCTTCTTCAACATTGAAGAAGGGCTCAAACTGTTGGGAACCTCCATGTATGACTTGCTTCATAACCCCTCTTTGGTCCCCATTTTTGCATGCTTTGTTAGCCTACCATGCTTCTGTTTTTGGGCCTTCTACAGGCCTGAAAAGTGTCTTATTTTGCCCCCCTATACATGTCTCATGAAGGGTTTTTGGCTATTTGGTGCACCCTTTTGGTACTTCATGTTATACCCCTTTGTGGGCCTTAATCTTGCATTGCATTTTGAGCATGTTTGTATATTGATTTGGGGCTTGTCATCTACTGTGGGTGGTCATATTTTTGGTCCCTCATCAGTATTGTAGAAGGGTATTTTTCAGTTTCGTGCATGCTTAGCATACCTACCATGTGATGCCTTGCAATTGCCTTAATATGCCTTAGGTTGTTAGCCTTTGTTCGAGCATGTTTTAGGCTTAGATTTGTGAAGCTTTTGTGCTTATTTTGCCATGCTTTAGATCTGTCTTAAGTTGTTTGAGTCGATCCTAGCATGCATTATATAGCCTCTTTGCATTTTGTGGCTTGTATGCTTCAAGTATGCGAATGTGTGAGCATTGTTGCATGCTTTGTTGATTTATTTAGTTGGTTTGGAACCTCCTATAACATGATTTCAGAACTTACGTTGCATGCTATATGTCCATACTTAGCCTCTTTAAGTGTGCTTAAGAGTTGCCTTGTTTATGCTTAAGGTGTTGGACCATGATTGCATGCATGTGTGTGTGCATTTTGTGCCTTCATTTCCATGATTATGGCCGCTGATTTTGGCATGCTTGCGAGTTACCCATGTTAGTTTAAGCCCATCGTTGCATGTTGTTGCATTCCATGTTTGTTTACATGTTTAGGTTGCGCGCCTAGCATACATTGCTCATTTGCATGTTCATGTTGCATACTTAGCCGCCATGCTTAGGTTGCATTTCATTGAGCATGCATCCCTTGCCTCTTGACCAATCATGATAGGGGTTGGGGGCCCTTGGATTTGTTTTGTGCTTATGTTTCATTTGATATCAAAGTTGCTAACTTGGCTTTCGGGCCATCATGCATTGAAATGCGTGATTGATGGCTCGGGGGTCGAGGGCCATGCTCCCTTGAGTCCATTGCATGATAGGGAGTGTGTCCGTGCATACATTTGTCCTAAAATCCCATACCTTGCACTGCTGGTCTGTTGTTGCTATAAAAAACTGTCTCCTGCAGGAATTTATTGCCGGCCGGCAATATTTTGTGCCGACCGGCACACTTTTTGTGCCGACAACTTCAGAAGCAGCCGATGGACACATACTATAGCCGGTGGATTTTTCTTCAGCCGGTGATGTTCTGAGGTACTCAGGGGATCTGTCCCAACTTTGGCAATTTTCCAGAGAAGTAAGACAGTAAAACAGAGGCAGCAGTGGCACGGTGCGGATTTTCGGGCAAGGCGGGCTGAAGCATGCATCATTCGCGCATCCCGAGGCGGAGGCTGTGGCCATCTCTTCTTTGCATTTAATTTAATTAGATTAGAGGTCTTGTAATAATTTATTCGTTTATTTTTCTTGGACTGTATTATTATTTTGGTCCCTCCGAGTGAGGGCGAATCTGTAATAAGTGTGTGTGAGTGGTGTGCATGTCTTCTAACCCCCACTTCTTTCTCCCTTTTATTTACCTGCTTATGATGGTAGATTAGGGCATATTTATTTTAGCATACCTTATGCAAAGCATGCGTGCATCCATGCATTTGTTTACATGCACCGGGCTCGGTACATCATACAAACTGCATTGTATTTCAAATTCCAAATTGAATACGTGTTACTTGTAGCACTTCACATGCCATGATTAGGATAGCCGAGCCTGCCTAGATTACATTCTTTGCATGTGTTGCATTAGACATTTAACATGAACTAGGACATACATGTTTGCTAACTAGTTTATTGTTTTGGCACGGAGTACGATGTAAGTATTTATGCTTTAGCATCTCGCATGCGTGTGAATGTTAACATGACAGCATGATTACCATGTGGCTAAATGCTTATATGAGATAAACTGTTTGAATGCCTGTGGGTGGAGGTTGGATCGCTTGAGTTGGAAAAACTCGTTGAAATCCGTGTTTTAGCCTACTTGCGAGTAGCAAATTCCGAAGCGCTTTTCAAAACAAACGGATATGCAATGCTTGTTTCCAAATTAGGGGATCTAGTCTATACTTGTTTGCTGCGCGCATAACATAGTAATTCTAGGCTAATAATTGGTATAAGAACACATAACGTTTTCAAAAATGGATACCACGGTTAGTAGAGGCCGGTCTTCGGACCGGGCGAAAGGGGGTGCTCATAGCTGACCTTCCCCGATCGTACCCAAGCTCCCGAGCCAAGACCACTTTGGTGATGACGGACACGTGGCCTTTGGCACCGAGTCAGGGTTTCCTAAATTCCCCCAAAATAAAATATTTAGGTGGCGACTCTGTATCTGGCAAAGCAGTCTATGTTTGGCACTTCTTCTCTAAAAATCTGTTTTCTCAAAACGATTTGCCGGATTTGGACTCTTTGGTTCAAGATAAGAACCGTGACACAGATCGAGTCCGAGCTGTAGCATGAGGCCCAAGGCACGTCTACAGGGGGATTGGCCGCACGAGCGGAAGGTTGTGAGTGACGCTCGAGCGGGGAGTTGGGAGCTCGAGCGGGGACCTGTCTGCAGAAACTTCTGGGAGTGTGCATCCGCCGCTCGAGCGAGAGTTTGGCCGCTCGAGCGGGAGTCTATGAGTGGCGCTCGAGCGGGGGTTTCCACGCTCGAGCGGGGCGACTGTTATATAAATCCGAGATCCGACTTTCTGGATCATTTTTCATCTCCCTTTTGATTCTAAAACCCTAGAACCGTTTTCTCTCTCTCCCTACACACTTTCTCTCTCAGGTTTGATCTACTTAGAGTGTATTTCTACCCTAGGTCCTTTGTTAAAAAGATAGAGTGGATCGAGGGCTTCCTTTTAATCTGAACAATCTTGGATTTGGAGCACTTTGGACTTCGGGTCATCATCTCCGTTTTCTCCATTCGGGTTATTACTTCGAGGTAGGGATTTCCTACTCCATCTTATAGGTTTTAATCCTAAGTTTTGGTGTTTCTGATATGTTGGGGTTGTTTGGTAATATTGAGAAAACTAGGGTTTGTTTATAATTAAAATGCCCTAATTGTTGTAATAAAATTAATTCGTATAATTAATTCTGAAAAATGTATGGAAATTGATTTAATTCATAATATTGAGAAGTTATGAGATTAAATGATGTAGTTGGATAGTTTAACCACTCATCTTTGAAATTGAGATTATATGTCTTGATACATTTATTTCCTGCTTATAAATAATTGTTTTGGGCTATCGGTGGAGGATAGTCATGATTGTTGTAGACATTGCATGTGGATTAGGGAAAACTGAAACTAATCAATTGGCCATGTCGTTGTGTATAAAGGTTGGAATAATACATTAAATTTATGTATTGATTGATTGTGTATATGACTTTGTGTTTATATGCATTACTTGTGTATGGGAGGAGATAGGGGATGTACTCCACGGTTTAGGGGAAGATAGGGGATGTACCTCTAAACCGGTTAATGATTATGGGAAGATAGGGGATGAACCCAGGGTTGCAGCTCATATGCGCGCCTATTGCAGAGATACAGCTCATATGCTTATCTATTGAAGTGGGATACAGCTCATATGCTTGTCCATTGAAGTATTTGGTTATTTGATTTGATATAGCACTAAAATGTATATCATTATTTTTGTGAAGTACGGAAGTGGTTTATGTGATTGATACAACACCAACATGTGTATCCGTTATGATATAAGAAAGGTGTAACTTGATTTGTTATCCCTGTTGAATTGGAAATATTGTTAATAAGAGATGAAACCCCTGTTGAGTTATTTGGCCAGGTTCTGTGCCATATCTGTATAAATGGAAAGTGAGATGTGTCATAAACATTAGTGTCATGAACTAGTAAAATGATGTAATTGACTATCTCGTGTTAACCATCTATCGATTGCTACTGCTTTAGTTAATTCTTATACTTGGTTTAGTATTTTTCTACTGGGCTGTGGCTCATCCTATATGGGCACATCATTTTCAGGTTCAGGTGATGGGCTACCTCCAAGGAATTAGCTTGGGAGGACTTAGAGTTGAAGACTCATTTTAGATTAGCTGTTATTTGCTTTATTTGATATTACATGTATGGACTCAAGCCAAGGGCTTAACTTGTAAATGAGTTAGTACTCATATTTTTTTGTGTCCAAGTGTTGGCTTGGAAAGATGTAAGCCCATAGGGCATTTACTTTCTTTATTACATGTAATGTCTCTTAATAAGTTTACTCTGATGAATGGAATAATACTCTTGTTTCTTATAATGATGCATGTTAATTTTATATATTATGGGTTTAATTTTGAGGGCGTTACAAAAACTAAGATGGATTTGGTTTCAAACTTTTGTGGTTAGAGAAAATCTTTGGGTTTAAATCTTTTTATTCCCAAAGTAGTAGTAAACCAAGTTTTGAGAAAGTTTTTGGTTATAATCTGATTATTTCCAAAGTGTTGTGGGGAAAGAATCCAAATTTTAGCATTAGCTAAAATATTTCTTATTTTTATTCAAAAATAATGGGCTCAATTCCGAGAGTACTGATTAACTTTTATGAGTGGTGTAATTCTGGATGCAATTTTTAATTGCTTATAAGTTTTGTAAACTTGGTTTGTTTTAACCTAGTTTATCCCTTGGAAAACTTAATTTTAAATTTGTTTCTCATGGACTAGGAGTCAACATGCTCTTGAAAGTTTTGTCTAAGGTTAACTGGGTCTTAAGTGGAGCCGATGTGACCCCTCCAATTTTCCTGAAAACTTTCCTGACCATGTTCGATTCTAGGGTAAGTGGTGAGATCAATTTTGAATTAAATTTCAGACTTTGGGATTTTCTAGTGTTAAGTTTAGTTTCTGGAAAAATAGAATAGTGAAATTCTGTTGTAGTTTTTCAGAAATGGCTTCAAGAGGTGACAACAGGAAATGTTGTTCAACCTAAAAACCTTAAACCTTGCGAGGTTCTTAAAAGAAGATTAAGAGAGATCAAGTGTGATTAAAGGAAATCATAAGATTGCATGATGATATCTCTGAATTTATCAGATGCAATTAGTATGTTATCCTTGTGTCAATTATAGCATGTATGATTGCTATGTGACTTTGTTTGAAAGCAAAGATGAGACAACCTGTTAGGGTGGGTGAATATATTTTTTGAATTTTTAAATTCTAAATATATTTTTAAATTGGTGGCTCCTAGTAAGTATAAGATCACTAATCACAAAGATAGAAAACTGGTAGTTCCTAGAAGGTGTTAGACCACTGGCTACACAGTTATAAGTTTGTGGTTCCTAGTAGTAAATAGGTTACCGATTACATGTTAAGACATAATGGTTCCTAGTAGTAGAGAGGCAATAGATCATATGTCAAGATATGATGATTCCTAGTAATGAAAGTGACTACTTATCACATTTAAAACATTGTAGTTCCTAGTAGTGGAGAGTCTACTGACTACATGATAAGAAATTAGTGATTCTTAGTGATAAAACTACTGGTCATGTTATGAAGTTCTGAATAGTAGACTATTGAACATTGGATATATGTTTCCTAATAGTAAGGCTATTGGCTCCAGAGTGACAAGTTGGACCAAATTTGTTTGGTGCTTTGAATTTGGAAAAAACCTAATTCGGTTGATGACGGTCTGGGAATGTGTTTTTTGTGATATGATTATGAGAGTCTCACAATCATTGTGACACCAGAAATTGTTTAAAGACCCTGTATGAATTTTTGGAAAGGGCAAAAACCTTCGCATAAATTCTACACATGTGGGGGTGTCATGTAAAAGGTGGTAATACCTAAACCTAAGATGGTTAGGATAAGCCTAAAAATCCATTGACTTTGTGTTCAACGATTATGCATAATATAGTAATGCATATCGGTTTTCTTATGAACGAATCTGATATTCAGATTTACATAAGAATATTATCATGAAATTGAGGAAATGGTTTTCATGAGAAAAGAGATGAGCCTAGAAGATGTTAACATGCTAGGACTTTAAAGTTCTTCTATCTAAATCTTCTTAAACCTATATGGTGGTTAGTGAGGTTAAAAGCTTCATTGAAGCTATGATTTCTCTTTAAAAAAAAAGTTATTAATTTAGCTTTATCTTGCATAGGTAGTAAGCCTTGGGATGCAAGTGAATGAAAGCCGATGAGATAGGCTTGTTATCAAAGGACACTGGCGAAGAGAAGGCCTGGATTACTTTGATACGTGATCATCAGTTATGGTGAGTGTGATCGCAATTGTATGAAGTCTGAAGATACATCAAGATAGATGTTCAGATAGCTTTCCTATATAAGGATTTAGTTGAATAAATTTTTATGGAACAACCTGAAGGGTTTGTCGGTTCCAGGACGAAAGATTGTAAGCTTGAGAATCGTTTTATAATTTGAAATAAGCACCGAAACAATGCCATGAGAAATTTTTCTACACTATGCTGTCAAGTGGGTATTGACAAATGTGTTTATGTCAAAGACATTGACAATAGTATATGTCGTATTGTGTCTGTATGTGGGTGACATGTTCATTGTTTGTAGTTATGAGAAGATGTTCAATACTACCAAGTGGATGTTGAAGTTTGACACGGGCCTTGCAGATGTATATCTAAGATTTAAGATTTTCTGACCATCTGTTAGTAGTGTACTTTCTCAGTCTCATTATTTTGATAAGAGTTTTGACAAGTATAAGTCAGATACAAGTGTGTTAAAGATTTCAGTAGACTTTAGTCTCCATTTGACCAAGAATAATGAAATATTCTTAGGTCATTGGAAGTTTGAAGTATCTAATGAGTTGTACAAGGCCGAGTATAACCTACTTAGTTAGCAGGCTAAGTAGATACACGAGTAATCCCAATGCCTATATTTATAAGGCGTTTGTGCGAGTACTAACGTACTTACGCTGAAGCTGGGATTATAGGTTGCATCACACTTGATATCCAATTGTACTAGAAGGGTAAAAAGGCTCTACTGGATATCTGATATAAAGACTACGAATCCATTAGTGGATATGTTTTCTCTAATTGGAGCTGTAACCGTGTCGTGGAGATCTTCCAAGAAAATGTGTATCACGAGATAAATGATGGAATCGAAATTCAGTTATTCAATTATTCAGATAAAGTTACTGAAGTAGCTGAATGGCTTTGCCGTTTTCGATATTCCATGTTGATCAAAACTTATGCTAGCAATTTTGTATACTTTGCGACAACCAATCAAGTATTGGTAGGGCACATATGAAAGGTTTAGACATTTTCGTCGAAGACGTAATTCCATACAACAACTACTCTTGTGTGTTGTCACTACAAACTACATAAAGTTTAAAGACAATATTGCAGATCCGCCAACCAAAGGGTTAAATCGAGAGTTAGTAGGAAAATCGTCAAAAGGAATGGGGTTAAGGCCTTTAGCGAATGTTACCAGAACGGAAAACCAACCTAGTTGATTGGTGATCCTAAGATCTAGGTTCAAAGGGACAACCTAATTGTGTGTAACGGGTGAGTCACTGTGGAGGTAAATCCTCCTATACATTCCTTTATACAGTGATACCCTGTGGGGTAGAAGGTTAAGCTGATACTTTTAATGACCTAAGTGATGTAGAATAGTACCTTATGTAGGTCACCTATGTGAGTGAGAAGTGGGGCTGCTTTTTTAAGAATTGATGAGGCCGAATTCTTGAAAAACACTCTCTAAACCAGGCTAGTGTTCCAAGGCCAAACTGGACAAACCAGTGAGAACAAGAACACTGGTTGGAGTAACTCCTGTGTAGGTCTATTGTCTCAATTTACACAAACGGCAGAACAGTTCAAGACATCACGTTCACTGGTTCGCCAGTAAATCAGATAGTCTTTCACTATGAAAGTTTCAAGGCCAACAACTACCTTTTCTGATGCAGGGTTATTTTGTGTGCTCTCTCTCTCTCTGAGTCTTTGTTGTTAAGCGTTGTCCATTTTTCTTTATTTGGCCAATTTTATTCATGTGGGGGATTGTTGAAAAATAATGGTTTTTCGACAACTTTAATTCGAAATTAAAGTGGAACCCAATCGCCGGTTGAGGTGGGTCTGAGTGGTTTTGCATTCTCTTAAGTGAGAAGATTGCAATACAAAAATAATGAACTGAAACCATTAAGTTGTGAATGAGAATTGTCTCATAAAGTGGGCATCAATAAAGTTGGGTTTAGATTTGGACTTAGTCTTGGTTTAGACTGGGCCTAGACTTGTACTTGTGCATATGCTAGGTTTGGTCTTAGGCTTGGACTTGGATCTAGTGTTGAGCTTTGGGCTGAGCTGTGTTGGGTTTAGTTTGTCCATGTGTTTGAGATTGGGCTTGGATTGGGTTGTGACCCAACACCCATATCCATTTTGCAACCCATCTAGTTTAATTCTCAAAACTTATACATTATATACACATTACGATTTATATAATGGTTTTGAAGTTTTGAACATTTGTAACTCTAGCCTTAATGGCTAGAGTTGATGACATTTGATTGATGACCCTATTGATGTTAGCCTTCATAGATAAGGCTCGCCCCTACTAGTATAAATAAAGGTCTTTCTCCTCCAACTTAGTAAGTTGTTTTTAGAGATGTTTTGTGATGG
Source organism: Camellia japonica (assembly GCA_030407325.1). Lineage (NCBI taxonomy): Eukaryota > Viridiplantae > Streptophyta > Magnoliopsida > Ericales > Theaceae > Camellia > Camellia japonica. Next base: position 33,367 of record JAPPVO010007943.1, read on the forward strand.
AAAATGAGATGGTGTTTTGAGATAAAAAGTTAGAGATGGTTTTTTACACTAAAGAAAAATTTTCCTATCTTCTTTTGTTAGCATCTTCTTTGGTTCTTGTTAGAGAGAGTACATCCATTGTCAAGTTCACCGATACTATTCAAAGATGTTTCTGTATTAGCTAGTTTTGACCATCGTATTCTGGGAGACAGACGCTGGCATACCTCCAGAATCCATCGGGAGGCGGTGAATCTGTTTTAAGGAAACTGTCTAGTGCAAGCTTCGGTTTGCTTCTTTTCTTATCATTTGTTTTTAAATTTTTAAATATTTATTTTACAAAGATGTGTTCTAATCTTTAGTTATCCATGTTCATAAATTGTTTTATTAGTAATGTAACTTAATTCATTTCTGTATTTTTAGTTGTGTTGCTTATTTGTATTTCATCCTTTTAATAAAAAATTGTTTTGTCATTTCTATTTAATTTATTTTATATATTTTTCATGTAATATTATAGAAAAATACCAACAGATGGAAGCTTTGCTCCTAGCTACTACATCTAAAACTGATAATTTCAGTGCAATTGGTATTGTAGGGATGAGAGGATCAGGTAAAACTACTCTTGCTCAAATGGTGTTCCATAGCTCTAGAGTCCAAGAAAGTTTCTCCCCAATGTTATGGGTTGAGTTACGTCAATATCCAGATCTAATATCCGTTGTCTTGGCTATTCTTGAATGCTTGGCAAGTGATTTCTCTTTGTCTGGCAACACTTCTGATCTTGATGATCATTTGCACAATATGCATCTGTACTTGTTTAATAAGAAGTATTTGATCGTGTTGGACAACATGTGGCCTGCTTCGAGTGATGATTTGGATTTCAACAAGAAGTACATAACTCCACTTTGGAATGGATTGCCGTGGGGAAGTGGGGGTGCAAAATTAAAGAAAAAAAATTGAATCTTTTATATATTTTTTTGATGAGTGATGCTCTATGAACAACAAAATTTATATATAATGATGTGGTTCATTATGAATCATTTATTTCAAAACAAAACATCATTGAAGATGTATTCATTTATAATAATGGCATTATCAAATATTTTTTTAAATTTTTTATATAAATTTCAAGGGAAAATATCAAATTAGTGTAATTTTGTAAAAATAAATTACAAATCAGTGAATTTTTTTATAAATATTAATAATTAAAATTGTAATTTTTTTTATGAATTTGTAATTTTTTTTTTCTAAAATTTTACTGGGATGTAATTACCCCTAAATTTTATGTATCAATAGAATTTTCATTTTTTAATATTTCAACTTTTTAAACTTTCAACTTAGAAAATGGATTATTTACACGAAAATCTCTAAACTATTGAGAAGTATCACTTTAACCTCCTAAACTATAAAAACGTACAAATAGACCCTTTAAACTATTAAGAAGTATCACTTTGCTCTATAAATTATAAAAACATACAAATAGATCATTTAAACTATAAAAACATATCGATTGGACCCATAATGGAAGGGATCAAAGTGAAATACGTCAATAATTTAGGGGTTCATTGTATGTTTTTATAATTTAGGAGGTAAAGTAATACTTTTCACTAGTTTGAGAGTCTATTTGTTCACTTTTATAGTTTAGGAGGTTAAAGTAATATTTCAATAGTTTAGAGGGTCTCTACATAAATAATCCTAAAAAAAATTCATTGTCGAACGAACCCTTAAAAAATATGGCAAGTCACAGAGAGAATCAAAGGAAATTCTGATAACAATAAAGTCTCTGAAACGGTTCATCTCTACCATGCATAATCAATTTGGAAAAAGTTTCTCTCTCTCTCTCTCTCTCTCTCTCTCTCTCTCTGTTCGAATTATATATATATATATATATAACTTTCTTCACCAGTAAAATTTTGTAATTCTTAAGCCCAAATCGATCAATTCAACTCTTTCAGTTTTGTGTTTCGAAAAAAAGTTCATTCAATTTTGTAGTTTGTGCTAGAGTAGTTTTTTTTTTTTTTTTTTTTCTTCTTATGATTATCAATCAATTATAATTAGTGAAACCCTAGCACAAGTGTACTAGTGTTGTTTGTATGGCTATCACTGGAAGGTGAGATATAATAATTAGGGGTGTGCGAAAATCCGATTAGCCTGATCAAACCGACTAAGCCGCGAGTCACACGGACGTTTCGAAAGTGATTTGGGTCTGCTACGATTTTGAAATCACAACCCGTTTACATTTCAGTTTGGGTAACGGGTACAATGTTTGCTGCGGTTTTTTTTTGTGTGTGTGTGTGTGTGAAATCATCATCCATTCCTACTGATGTGTTCTTCACTGCACCCGACCGACATCAACTGCCAAACCGAAGATTTGTTTCGGTCGATTTTGAAGAAGTAGACGGTCAAGAACGGATGTGGAGTTTTCCAACCCGAGAGGTTTGGTTCGATTGACGGGCCAATAGCAAACCCGAACCAAACCGACCCGTGCACACCCCTAATAATAATCTTCCACGACTTTAGGGCCAACAATGACTTTGGAATGTGCACAAAAAGTCTAGGGCTCCATCATTCTTGATTGTGTAAATTACACTCATCTACTTGAAGTTTGGAGAAAATAGAAGAAGTCTCACATTTTTTATAATTACATTACTCTTTTTTTGTTGGAATTTATGGTTTTTATAGGCTTATTTTGGGCCAATTTTGAGTGGTTCCCACACGTCTTTTGGGGTGGGTCCAAAGAGGTGACGTATTCCTTGTTGCATGGCAAGTCACACGGTGCAAATGGTTCATCAAAACCATTTATGAGTGAATGAGAACTTGACGTCGTTTTGGGTTCGTGGAAAGGAAGTTGAAGAGGTAAATGTGGGTTTCCTTTATATGGTTGTCCTACATTGGAAACTTAAGAGAACTTATGTGTGTATAGGTGGCAATACTTGGGTTGGGCCCGAAGGGCCCAAAGTTTGTAGAAGGGAGGAGTTATGGACAAAGTGAACCTTAGCTCAAACCACCACACACGCGCGCCGCCATCTGATCGGTCGTCCGAGCCATGCCGGGCGTAGGTGTGGATTGTAGATCGGGTCGGTTCTAATATTAATTTTTTGGACAAAATTTATTTGAATTTTTCCAAAAATTTTTGTAAGAAAATTAATTTTTCTGAATGAAATTAATTCAAATTTTGTGCCACCGAACAGATTCAGTTTCTTCCAGACAGGTTTAAAACTGCCCAGTAGTTATGGACACATTCAAATCTGTTTCTACACTTGTTCGGCTCAATGATGTACCTGTTTAGCCTTTCTGAAAAGGCACCTAATTGCCTATAAAAGCATATTCATTCCAGCAGTTTTGGAGATCCAAAAAATTGTTTTCTCTTCCCGTTTTTGCTCTCTCTCTTTGCATTATTCATCATATTAGTTTTTAGGAAAAAATTATGAGAGTATAGAACACAGGTGTTGTTCGCCGTACAGATTGTTTGGAGTGCTACTACAATTTGTGAAAAGATCATTGTATCTTGGGAGATAGACGCCTTTTGTCTGTAAGCACCGAAGCGGGGCAAGTCTGTCTTAAGGACAGAGTGTCACACACTCGACTTGGTCTTTATCTGCTTATTCATTTCGGTAAATAAATTCTGTAAGTAATTTATTTTTATTTGTTTGATTTGGTTTCAAATTATTTATTTTACACAAAAGATTATTCCAACAATCTTAAGACAGATTCGAATTATTCTGTTTATACAGAATTTTTCGTTTGTTTCTCTTTTCTTTCTTTCTTCTTCTTACAGAAATTATTTTCTGTGATTTTACAAAATAATATTCTGGTTGAAAAATACAAATAGTAGTAATATACTGTTTGACAAATAGTAGTAATATACTATTTATTTTCTTTGACAACTAGTAGTAATATACTGATAGTCATTAACAATTCAGAATATTCATTTGTGAAGTTGGTCATAAATTAATTTTGGTTTTCAGAAATAATTTCTGAGTTTTCATTAATTAAAATTATGTTTTTAGTATTTTAATTTTTGAAGTGTTACAGAAATATTTTTCTGTATGGAATTAATTTTTTTAACTAAAATTTTATTTTCAAATTAATTGGAAATAAAAGTTACAATTCTTGTTTCTTTTATTTTTACAGAATTAAATCTTGTGTTTATTGTTTAATTTTTTGTGTAGTATAAAATTCTAATTATAATTTTGTGTTATAATTTAGAATTCATGGCTAGTAAAACTAATGCTCAAACAAGTACGGATATGGTGGCTGCAATTGCTCCAATCCCTCATCCTATTGTGACTGTGCCAGTAAATCACGGTGAGAAGCCAAAGAAGTTCTTAGGAACAGATTTTAAAAGATGGCAGCAGAAAATGCTGTTCTATCTTACTACTCTCAACCTGGCGCGTTTTCTCTGTGAGAATGCTCCTACTTTGAAAGAGGATGAAACCGACCGACAAGTAGTTACTGTAGTCGATGCTTGGAAACATGCTGATTTCCTTTGCTGGAACTACATCTTGAACGGACTGGACAACACATTATACAACATCTACAATCCTATCAAGAAGGCAAAGGAACTTTGGGAGTTTTTGGAGAAAAAGTACAAAACAAAAGATGCTAGCTCAAAGAAATTTATAGTTGCAAATTCTTGAATTTTGTGATGACTGATTCAAAAACTGTGATCAGTTAAGTTCAAGATCTCCAACTCATTCTGCATGACATTCATACAAAAGACATGTCTCTCAGTGAATCCTTCCAAGTTGCTGCCTTAATAGAAAAATTACCACAAGGCTGGAGGGAATTCAAGAACTACCTCAAACACAAGCGTAAAGAAATGACTTTGGAAGAATTGATTGTGCGTTTGAGGATTGAGGAAGACAACTGCAATTCTGAGAAGCGGGCTGGTAAGCATCCAATGGAGTCTAAGGCAAACGTGGTTGAACATGCTCCAAAAGCAAAGAAACAGAAGTATTTTGGAGAAAGTTCAGGACAAGGCTCTAAAGGAGGGGAAACTAAGAAGTATAAGTTTAATGGCAAATGTTACATCTGTGACAAAGAGGGACATCGGGCTAAAGATTGTCGTAGTAAGCGCAAAGACAAAGGAAGATTAAGCAAGAAGTCTGCTCAAGCCAATATGACCAAAGTGGACAAAATTTCCAACGGTGTAGATGACATAAATCTTTCTACAGTTGTTTCCGAGGCAAACCTTGTCAGAAATCCTAAAGAATGGTGTGTGGACACTAGTGCTACTCGCCATATCTGTGCCGACAAAAAGATGTTTACATCTTATTCCATAGTGGACAACGGTGAACAACTTTTATGGGCAACTCCTCGACTTCTAAAGTTGAAGGACAAGGAAAGATTATTCTAAAGATGACATCTGGAAAAGAACTCACTTTCAACAATGTGCTGCATGTACTAGACATTCGCAAGAATCTTGTTTCCGGATCTTTGTTGAGTAAAAATGGGTTTAGGCTAGTTTTTGAAAGTGACAAGTTTGTACTTATCAAAAACGAGATGTATGTAGGAAAAAGTTACATGTCTGATGGCCTTTTCAAACTAAATGTAATGACTGTTGTCCCCTCTATTATTAATAATAATACACCTTCTTCTTACTTGCTTGAGTCTTCAAATTGTGGCATGGTAAACTAGGAGATGTTAATTATGGATCTTTGCATAGATTAATTAATATGGAATGTTTACCTAAATTTGACATTGATTTAAATCATAAAATATTTTATCATTTTGATAGATGACTATACTAGATATAGTTATGTTTATTTAATTCAAACCAATGATGAAGCTTTGGAATCTTTCATTCAATATAAGAATGAAGTTGAAAATCAACTTGGTAAGAAAATTAAAAAAACTAAGAAGTGATAGAGGTAGTGAATATGAATCACCTTTTGGTGAGTTTTGTAAAGAACATGGAATAATTCATCAAACCACCGCTCCTTACTCACCTCAGCAAAATGAAATTACTGAAAGGAAAAAAAATGACTTTAAAAGAAATGATGAATGTCATGTTAATAAGTTCTGGATTACCTCAGAACTTGTGGGGGGAAGCAATACTTTCTGCTAACTACATTCTTAATAAAGTACCCCGAAAGAAAGTAAATCAAACACCTTATGAAATGTGGCTTGCGAGAGTACCATCCTACAAATACTTAAAAGTGTG
>JAPPVO010007944.1:0-33020 GCA_030407325.1 Camellia japonica
CTTCGTTATTTTACAATACCAATTAGCAACATCAGTCTAATTCTTCATCCAAATATTTAACTGCTCCTTGAGTCCTCCAATTAGGTTGGATCTGATTTCAGTGACAATATTTTGATGCAGCCATTACCCAGTCCAAGTCAAAGAGCCTTTCTTCCACAGTTCTAAGAGAGAGAAAACCTAGTCATGAGTAAATCAATTGATGTTTCATTGTGGATGCTGAGCCAGTTATTTGGGTGGGTCGTTTACATTGTCAACCTCAGCTGACTTGGTCACTGTAGTGATAGAATAGGTAGGCAGCAGTAGGCTAGAGGCTAAAAAGCATAGACTCTTCTAAGGAGGTGGTGTGTCGTGTCGTGTTGGACTCCAGGTTGGATACTGACATGACATGACAAGACACTTGTTGGACAACTCCCAACACTAGTCGGACAAATGTCCAAACATGTCCTATTTATAAAAAAAATTCTAGACTAGAACACGCTTCAGACATTTGGAAAACATGTGTGTATTGCATTGACACACATGAAACACATTATAAGCTTGAATAAAATAGCTTATAATCTAATGATAAATGAAAAACAAAGTAAATTTATTCCTATTCTTCTCGTTTAGATATATATATTTTTTGGAATTATTTATATTTATATGTGCCATATAGTAAATATATGAAAATATATATTTTGTGTGTATCCCCCACATATCTTCTACATTTTTGAAAATTTTGGTGTCGGCATGCCCATGCCCATGCTTCTTAGGCTAGAGATAACGGAGCTATCTCTGGGCTTGTTGCAACTAAGAAATGACCTTTGCTACATACATTCCTATACAATTATTTGAAATCAAAGGAATTTGGTGTATGTAATCCCCGTACTACTTTTTCATAGGGTTCAAGATTTCATGGAATAGTTTGAAACACATGAATGAAATGGTAATTGCCATATATGACAACCTCAAAAACAATGTAGGCATTTCTTTTTTTTTTCTTTTATGGGTCTAGGAAATATTGATGATTGGTTTTGGAGTCAACTGTTGGCATTTTCTATGCAAGATGTTGAATTTTTTCCCAGTTTGCTTTATCATTTTTTTCCCAATGAATAACTTGATACATAATTATATTCAAATAATTATTTCATTTATCCTGTTACAAAATTGAATCATGTTAATATTCTCTTGATTATTATTATTTATTTGTTTATTTATTTTCTATCTCAAACAGTTTCAGGCGTATTAAGACTCCTGTCAAAGGACATTCGTGCAAACATCTTCAGGTGAGTGCTCTGTGCTATCAACCAACATAGAAAATTGTGATTTGTTTCACAGATACTAGGATCTTTGAGTTTATAGCTTATGCTATGCCCTGCACAGAAGTACGTTAGAATTAAAAGTGCTCTGATATGGTACAAATAAGCATGTTCATTCTGAATTGTCTGTTCGATTAGTTGCTGAGTCCCATCTGTGCTCAGGGAAGTGGCCATTAAGGGTTGTGCCTCTGTTGTCACATTAATGCAATATTGTGAACCCTTGGATCTGCAGTTGGTATGATTTGTTGCCCAATAATTTCTATGAGGTTCATCTTATATGATGATTGGCCATGTCTCTGTGTGCATTATTACTTTGCTGCCTTGCTGCCAGTAACACTATATCCTTGCTGTCAGATAATTATTTCGGTTTAATTTTCAGTTCCAAAAAAATGGGGAGGAATAGTAACATATGCAGAGTTTTCTGTATGACATCATTAATTTTTCAATTTTCAGTAATTTGATTTAATATTAGCCTGCTTAAAGTCGGGAAAAAATCCCTTAAAAATCTATGCATTTTTCTTGAAAGAACCCAAAAGCAGTGCTGCTTTTTCTGCCCTCTTTATACATACATATACATATGTATATATTTTTCTTTCTGCACAGCTAGTGCTCTTCTCATTTTAAATTGCTCTCCCTTCTAATTCTTAAGTTTCAATTTCAATCTTTTGGTTTTAGTGTTTTGATTTTGACAACTTTGTGGACATAAACTCAAGAAGGCCATCATGGCGCTGCCCGCATTGTAACCAGTGTGTCTGCTACGTTGACATCCGTGTCGATCAAAATATGGTTAAGGCAAGTCGCTTTCTGTTTGCTTTTTTGCATGGATTATTTTACTTATTTGCTGTGTTAAAACCTATTGCTACTTATTACAGGTCTTAAAAGAGGTTGGTGAAAATGTTGCTGATGTGATTATCTCAGCAGATGGATCATGGAAGGCTGTTGAGGAAAGCAATGACAATAAAGACCAGCCACATGATAAGATGTCCAATTGCCAGCAAGATGGGTTGGTTCAGCAAAAAGCTAGTAGCTCCTCAAATGCTCCTCCAGATATCTTGGACCTCACTGAGGGGTATGATGAGATGGATGTGGAGCGTACATGTGTAACTCAAGACAAAAAACCTGTTCTCGGTAATCTCCAAAGCCAATCTATCCCCCAAAGTATGACCAATACAAGCGACCAAAATGCTGCTCACATAGAGGATGACTTTTGGTCAGGCATTTTCTTGCCCACATATGGAACTGGGACATCAAGTGGTGGATCAGATGCCCAAATGGTTGGTGGTGTTTCTGTATCTTCTCCCTCCAATTATATGCTGTCTCCTGTGTTAACTGATGCTGTTTCTCCTGCTCTTAATCGAGAACCTGAGGCTTTTCATGGGTCTGCTCTTGTTGCAACCTCTGTACCACAAAGTCAAATTTCTGGTCCCAGTAATATGCAGTTACAACAATCACAATTTGGGAATTCTATTGTCAGCAATGAATATGGGAGGGCCCCATCTATACCAAGACATATAAACAGAACACCAATTGCAGTCCAGGCCCTTCCAGCTCAGACTTTGACATCAGGTCCGCAACAAAGATCAAGAAATAGTTTTAACAACTTAATTCCCCAAGGGCCTTCCCTTGCTTCTCAGACTTCTGTCCTGCCATCTATTTCAGATGGCTTCAATACAGTCTCCAGTACATTGGAAAGGCAACAGCAATTTTCTAGATCACATTTGAATCCACTTCATGTATCTCAGATAACCTCCTCTTCATTGCAGCAGCAGCAGCAATCAACAGCACAGGTTAGGTTCACTTTCATTGTCACCTAAACTCCGTCTTTGAGTGAGTTTGACATTAGCTTTTCTAGTGGCTTTTTGAGAAGCTAAAAGACTAATGCTTTTGAGAAGTTGCTAAAAAAAGTGTTTTTTTTTTTTAGGTGAGTGAAAAAGTTGAGTTGTTTTTTGACTTTTTTCGCCAAGGGTTTGTCATTGGAAAATCCCAGGAGGGATAAAAAAGGATATTGGGATTCGTATTTGTCCAACTATATTGTGCTTGGACTTGGTTGTCTATACTAAACGGTTTCTTGTTCTGCATACTTTGGTAGGCTTTTAATGTTGTCATTTCTTGTTACCCAAAATTTTCGTTGCAGAACTGGGATCATCAAAATCGTTCATTCATTTCAAGTCAACCAGCTCAACAGATAGTTGGTCTTGCAGCTCCAAGTCAACTCGCCAGTGCACGCCAGCAGCAACCTTCGAACCTTAGGGTCCCCCAGCACATGAGTCAGTCTCCAAGCCTGATTCGGTCCCCTGCTCAGACATCTTCTCATTTTGTTTGGAATCAAAGTGGGATTGGTCAGACATCACTACCTGGAAGTAGCCAACGGCATATGGCTTCTGCTCTGCGAGCAGCCCAGATGGCAAGACAGCCACCATCGGTGCCAGTTCACATTCCAACAACCAGGGCATCATCATCATTCCCTACAAATGCTGATGGGTTTAGAGCATCGGTTGGAGATCAGAGAGGAAATACAGGAGCAACGTTGCAACAACCAGCCGCAAGGACTGATGGTTTGGCAGATTTGCCTTCAGAGCAGAACTGGCGGCCCACAGGCCGAATGCGTGGAAGTCTGTCAGGGCGAGCTTATTCTGATGCTCTTAACCAGTTCATTATTCAGCCAACCCAACCCGTTCAAGCTGCTATTAGGCCGCCACTGAGTATGACCTCGCCCCCACCTGGCATGCCAACCCCACTGCAAGTGCTCATGCAAAATAGCAGGAATGCCTATGCTCCACCCCAAGTGGTGAATCATCCAACAGATCAACCCAGTATAGCGGGAAGCTCAGGTGTTGTACCTGAGCAGTCTTCGGGGATGCACTAATGTAAACAGGAAGGGACGTGGATGGGGCTGTATATGGTATGGTGTGACCAATTTTGTACTCCATGGTCAGCCGTAAAGTTCCTGTAGATTGTTTTCATAGTGCAGTTAGTGATTATAGTTTTAAGTTTATCGCATAATTGGTTATATGGGGATTGTTCTTTTGGGATTTGAATTGCTATGGGTTTTTTTTTTTTTTTGGATTTGAATTGCTATAATTAATACCTTGGATCTTATAATGGCCTGTTAATATATGGATATAGACAACCTTGCTTTTGGATTTTGGATTGTATATTTTGATGGCGTGTGAGTTTTTGGTTTTCGGGTTCTGTATTTGTAATGCTTCTGTTCTGAATGCAATTGTGCATGCAGCAGCTAGGATGTACAGAGTCGTTTTCGGGAGCTTCTATTTGCACACACTCATTCTCCTCTTTACACATCTTTTTCAATAAATAATTGGTTCAGAAGTAGATTTTCGAAAATAAACAATTGGTTCGGAATTAGCATTACGAAAAGAAATAACTTGTTCGGAAGTAGAGTTTCGAATTTTTTTTATTTTTTCGACATTCAACTTCCGAATGTGTTTATTTAATGTTCATAATAGTAATTTCACCTAAAAATAAAATTATAATAAAAATAATTTTTATTAAGTGTGTGTAAAGAGGGGAATAGGGATGTGCAAATAGAAGCTCCCGTCGTCTTCTGCTTAAAAGACTTGCACATAAGCACAATCCAGATGTGCCCATTGAATCCAGAAAACGTTTTCATATTTTAAAAATAGAGAATATTTTTTGCTCAAATAAGTTTGTTTTCCATAAACTATAAAAAAATATTTTCTATTGATTTTTATTTTGTACCAAATATCCAAAAATAAAAAAAAAATTAAAAAATACCGAAAACGTAGTGGGTTGAGATCATTAGCATATTAAAGTTTCCTAAAATCCCAAGCTGATTGTATTATTGCACCAATAATACTGCAAAAGATAAGATAAAATGAACCATCATTCTCATGAAAATCCTAGTGATCTAATCATATCCTCTCTTTAATGTTTGAAAAATCAGTTCCTTGACATTATCTGAGCTCAAGTCTAACAATGAACAATTAATAATTATAATTATTCATACATAAAAAGGCACTGTGTATACACTATCAAGATAACAATACAAAACAAACAGATTTCAGGTCATGTAAATGATGGTATTGATTTATCAGTGATACGGTTAAATATTGGACAGTATATGTAGATATATCAATAAATAACCGTATCAAATGTCCGAAAATACTAAATAATTACTGGTGAAACTATATCTTATTTTTTGGGTGAGTAGGAACTCTGTCATTCAGTCAGCAATGCTAGGAAAGGTCATGGGATGGGACACTACTCTCACAAATCACCATTGTAGGCTTCTTGTAGACCAAAGGTCAGTCTATCCAGTTCATCAAAGCCCATGAGAAAGTCATCATTCAATATCATATCATATATGTCAAGTCCGTTGTGCTCATCTTCTTCTTCTTCTTCTCTGTTCTCTTTCTTGAGGATCCTTTGTCGTGACAACTCTTCTTCCGTGGTTGCCAATGCCAATGAAGGGCTCGGTGGAGATGGCATGTTGTGATTGGCAGCAGCGGTGGTTGAGGAGATTTTAGGGGTAGAGGTAGAGAACTTGTGGCGGGTAGTGCCTGCAAGGGAATTCCTGCGAGTTGGGTGGTCGTGGCAGTGCTCAGCAGTGTAGGTTATTACAAACATTTCTGGATCCGAGAGGCTCCGTTCGACTTGCTTCCTTGCTAGACATCCCTTTGAGCTGCTGCATCTGTAATAGCTCCTGCTCTTTCACCAACCATTTGTAAGTGACTGAACCAACATGTACATACATATCATTGGAATTTTTTTTTAATCATTTTATATCATCAAAACTCATGACAATCTGCATTCAGGCATTGGATATCCTCTGTCTCAATTTCTTTTTACAAAAATGCTAGAGATGTCAAAAATTCTATCAAAAGTTCTACACACTCATGTGAGAATGATAGAATTTTTAGAGTCTCTAGCATTACTCTTCTTTTTATCTTACTGTCAAAGGACACTAATCAATTATTGAATCATTTTTGAGATTCTCACATCTTTAAATTGTTTCAATGATTGAGAATGTGTATTGAGACAAAAGATGAAAAAAATATATATCAGAAGACAGAAGAACTTTAGCATCACATTCATTATTTTCTTAATAATTATATTAAAAAAAAAAAAAAACAATGATATGTAACATTATATATGTGTAAGAGAGAGAGAGATGAACCTTGGATAGGGAGATCCTTTGATGGGTTTCTGACCATATTTACGCCAAGCCCACGTATCAGAGGAAACACCTTCTGTAACTTGGAGTACCACTCTTTTATGCTGATTCTTCCTGATAACAAACAAGTAAAAATTGTCACTAAAAGTATAAATTTTAGCAAACCTTATAGTTAGTACTGCAAATACTTCAAAAAACAGGAAGCCCTTTGAACCAGCTAACCTCCTTTTATATTTAACCTCGTGATGAGCAGTGGTAGCAGCGGCAACAACACGAGGAGACCGAGTGAAAGCCTCCTTTTCTTCCTCTGTCTCTCCTTTGGAAAAAGAAATGGATGATGATGATGATGAGAGGATGGTTTGTTGGGCCAGGGGATTGAACATGGGGTAGAAAAGTTGATCTAATTCATCTAAAACTGTTGGTGTTTCAAACAAATCAGGAAAAGTATTCAAAAGAAAGTCATGATCTTGTTGTATAGTCATAGGAGCCAAGTATGCTTGTGGGTTACTGTCCGTGAAGGTAGTAGCAGAAAAGGCATTGGTGCAACTTCTAGCTACAGCTTGCGAATCCCAGTCAGCGATCCCAGTGAAGTACTCACTCATTGAGAAATGATTGTCAAGCAGAGGATTAGAGATTTGGACAGGAAGAGAAGACATGGAAAAGGAGCTTTGTGATCAATTAACTGCAAGGCAAGCTAGTTCATATATTAGAGAGAGAGAGAGAGAACAGATGGGTTGAGAGATCCTCTAGCTAGCAGCCTCCCTGAGTAGAACCAGATTTGCATTTTCCATTGGATTGAGTTGACTAGTGTGAAAATGTCAAAAGGGGACAAAATGGGAAAAGCCAACACGTTACACGCATTCAATAAACTATGGATTGAATGAACTCGCTTCTCATTTGTTGACAAAAGGCTTTTTTTTTTTTTTTTGAACCAGACAAAAGGCTTTTTTGAACCAAGAAAAAAGAACAGAGTTTTGGTTGAATCGGTGTGTCCTTTTAGCAAAATTCATTGGCAATTTGGATCCAACAATAAATACCCAATTCCAATTTACAAAAAAATGTTACTGTCTCTAAATTTACACGTTGAATTTTAAATACTGTTTGATGTGTAATCAATATATTCAGGCCAAGTTTGGCAAGTCCAGAATAAGTCAAAAAGTCAAAAAGTTACTCAAAAAGTTAAAAAGTTAACACTATTCACCAAAAGTCAACAATTACGGCTGCACAACTCCCAATTCTAATTTTCTCTTACAAACCAATTTTTACAATTTTTTATTACACATTTTTTCATAAAAAGTCAAAAAGTTAACCCAAACATCTATATTTTCTTCCTCAATTTTTTAGTTCAAAAAGACAAAAAGTACACTTATTTAGGACACCCCAAACAACCCCTCAGTTAGAAATAATGTTAAATTAAATTAGATTTATCATATCATAATTATAAATGTTGAATAGGTCTCACAACCATTGAGTGGTTGGTATTCAGATTTTCTCGTTTAATGTTTGGTTTTGAGTTATCATAGTTGTTTGATGGGGTTAAACTTACTCTTCAACACTCAAAGCTTGTGATGGGACCATAACTTCGTCCACAACATAGGTGTTGTGAGGTGTATTACATAGGGTAAACTACGGGAGCTTCTATTTACACACACTCATTTCCTTTTTTACACATCTTTTTTAATAAATAATTGATTCGAAAGTAGCTTTCCGAAAATAAGTAATTGGTTCGGAAGTAGACTTCCGAAAATAAGCAATTCGTTCGGAAGTAGACTTCCGAATGTGTTTATTTGATGTCTATAATAGTAATTTCACTTGAAAAAAAATTTATAATAAAAATAATTTTTATGAGGTGTGTGCAAAGAGGGGAAGTTAGATGTGTAAATAGAAGCTCCCGGTAAACTACCAATAGGTCCTACTTTGGAGACTTATTACCCAATAGGTCCTACTTTGGAGACTTATTACCCATTAAGTCCTATTTGATATAATTTATTAAGTGATAAAGATAAATTTATCAGTCTTTTTTTTTTATGAATAATTTTATAGTGATAAATTTATCAGTCTCTTTGTTTTATGAATAAATTTTTAGTGATAAATTTATCACTTTCTTATTTTTATAGTGTTAAATTTATTAGTTAGGACCTGTAGGTAAATAAGTCTAGTTAACAAGACTAATTGGTAAGTACCCTATTACATATTGTTGTGTGAGATTAAGAGACAATACTCTCTAGTAAGTAGGTGAAGTAATCTATCTGCATATTTTATTATTTTATCAAAAAATAAATAAATAATATGTCACACCACTCATACCATTCATGTCTGTTATCAATATATTGATAATGACAACTAAAATTGATATATAAACATGACCATTGTAAAAATTATTTAAATGAATTACTATATTTCACATTTCGTGTTTGTTTTATGTATCACTGGCACTGCATTGATGACAGGGATGGCAATGAATAACCTACCTTGTGGGTATCTATGGAGATCCAACCCAAATACATGGGTTTTCTCCTTTTTTTCTTATTCATTAGGTAAGGTAAGTGATATTCTTTAAATATCCACAGGAGATGGGTTGGGGATAGGGGTACCCACTAATTTCCCCATATGCTTTTTTTTTTTTTTAATTAAGATTCACAACCAAAACTAAATATACAATCAATCTTTTTTCTTTTATTTATTTTTTTATTTTTCAGGTTCACAACCAACCATTTTTTTTTTTAAGGTTCACAACTATTTTTTTAAAAAAATTTTAAGATTCACAACCAAAGCTAAATATACATTCAATCTTTTTTCTTTTGTTTTTTTTTTTTAAAGATTCACAACCAAAGCTAAATATACATTCAGTCTTATTTTATTTTATTTGGCTCAACAACAAAATCAAATACACATTAATTAATATTGTCACATTATTCTTGTCAAATTTTATGCATATCTAGAATTTTTTAAATTTATTTAAAAAATTCTATTCCTACAAAAAAATTCCATCTTCTTTTTTAATTTTTTTTTAATTTTATTTATCGTCTTCTCCTCTCTATTAATTGATCTTCGATAATCTGAAGGTAAGTTATTGCTCTCGTTTCCTTCTTCTTCTTCTTCTTTTTTAATTTTTTTTATTTACATTTATAGAATGAATTTTCTTGTTTTAATATCTCCTGCAATTGTTTTATTGGATTTCTCTCTAATTTGATGGTAGCCTTAGATTGAATTTCTCAATTTTCATCTTAATTAGCGATCACCTTAATTAAAATTTTATACATTTTTGTTTTTAATTTTCATGTCTTGGTTATGACTAATTGCGCGTTTTTGATCGATAGTCACAATCTTGTCACAACTAGATTGTCGTCATCGCAAATCGACATTTCTGTAGTGAGAGGATGAGAGAGAGTGAGAATTAGAACTCTAATTGTCAGCAGAGTAGTGAAAACATATGGAGAAATTATTTTTCGATGTACCCAAAAAAAAAATGGGGAAATTAGTGGGTACCCATCCCCGGTTGAGATTTAAAGAATATCACTTACCTTACCCGACGAACAAGAAAAAAAGGGAAATCCAAATATTTGGGTTGGGTCTCCATGGATACATAAAATTAATAGAGAGGAGAAGGAGATACATAAAATTAAAAAAAAAATTTAAAAAGAAGATGAAATTTTTTTTGTAGGAATAGAATTTTTCTAAATAAATTTAAAAAATTCTAGATATACATAAAATTTGACAATAATAATGTGACAATGTTAATTAATGTGTATTTGATTTTGTTGTTGAGTCAAATAAAATAAAATAAGATTGAATGTATATTTAGTTTTGGTTGTGAATCTTAATAAATAAATAAATAAATTGAATGTATATTTAGCTTTGGTTAAGATTGAATTTTTCAAAATAAATTTTAAAAATTCTAGATATACATAAAATTTGACAAGAATAATGTGACAATATTAATTAATGTGTATTTAATTTTGTTGTTAAGCCAAATAAAATAAAATAAGATTGAATGTATATTTAGCTTTGGTTGTGAATCTTAAAAAAAAAAAATGGTTGTGAACCTTTAAAAAAAAAATTGAATGTATATTTAGTTTTGGTTGTGAATCTTATCTTAAAATAAAAAAAAAAAAGATTGTGAACCTTTAAAAAAAAAAAAATTGAATGTATATTTAGTTGTGGTTGTGAATCTTACCAAAAAAAAAAAAAAAAGTTGTGAATCTTAAAAAAAAAAAAGATTGAATGTATATTTAGTTTTGGTTGTGAATCTTAAAAATATAAAATAATAAAAGATAAAAAAAGAGGGGGTCAAGTTGGGTTGGGGAATATCAAACCTATTAAGAAATGGAGAGGGTAATATCCATGAGGAATGGGGAATGGGAAATAGAAAAAAATAATTATAAAAAAATAGAAATGAAGAATTAATATCCACTCAATTAACTCCGTTACCATTCTTAATTGATGATGTATGAGATTATGGTTTCAAACTTGCCTGTTAACTTTTGGTATTCCTCCTGTTTCGTTTTTTGGTGCTATATGTGGTTATATATTATTTTATTTTATGTTTTAAAATTAAAATATAAATTTGTTAACGTGATTGTTTGAGTTTTGACAACCATGCTTGCAAGTTGCACTTGTGGGGTTAGCCCCATTTCCAGTGATTTTACAGTTTGAAAATAGAAACATAGCAATACCCATGAAAATGCTGGAAATCACGACCATTGAAAAATGATGAACAAGAACATGGCATCTTGTGAACACATATATAGGGAACTAGGCCTAGCTACTACCTGGCTACATAGGGAATGGACTTTTGGAAGGAGCAAGGATCCCTCCTTCTCTCCTACTTTTCTTACCTGATGGGCCATTGGGTCGACTTTTGGGTCTAATTTTAATGATTCGAACAGTTCACATTTTAAAATTTGTCATATATATTATATTTATAAAAAATTAAGTTGATCAAATATCAAAAATCACGTAAACTAAAATTTTTATTAAACAACAAACTGTTTATTAAATATCATCACCATATACATATATAAGTATATATAGACTAGTGATTGACCTGTGTAATTTAAATAAATAAAAATAAAATAAAATATTAATTATATATTATATATTACTTAAGTATTAAAAGCGTTTTTAATTGATTCTAGGATCTTATGTTGAAATTTCACTCTCTTCTTTATTTAATTAATTTTTTATTTTTGAATAGAAAAATTAACATTTCACATAGAGAGAGAGAAAAAGGTTTCAAGACATTAAAAAATCTATTCACTTCATATAATATAATATAGTACAGATATGGTCACCACCAGGGTTGGTGGCCTGGTGGAGGAAGCGGCATGTTTCACAGTAGGGAGACCAGGTTCGATTCTTGGGAGGGGGCTGTATGTTATCTCTCCACGAGAGCTCGCCCTTTACTTCCCTCGTTCCTGGCCTCTGTTGCGGCGTGTGTCTGCTCTCTATTGGTGCTCTGGTGGGGGGTTAATTCTTAGCTGGCAACCGGTTACCCCGGGACTAGGGCCCAACGGGGCCATGATGACACCACAGAGCTCTTTTTTTTCAGATCAAAAAAAAAAAATAGTACAGATATGGTCACTACCATACCCTAATTATATATACTTTTCTTTTAATTTGTTTGGTGCACCTTTTTATTAATTAAAAATTAATAATTAGAAAGTAAAAACTAAAATATATATATATATATACATATATTTTTTAACTTTGTTAATACTATTTTTACTTAATAGATTGTAAGTTATACCAAATAATTTAAGACAAAAGAAAAAAAAAATTTAAATCACTATAAACATTTCATATAAGTTATACCAAACAAATTATTTTTTTTTTAATCTCCATTAAACCATTACCTTCGTGCTCTTGCCCCACTACACTATTCAACTGGCTAGAAAAGAAAAGTGGTGTTTCAGTTATGATTTATGTGATTTTGGTTATGGAAGAAAATAATATTTAAATGACATAAAAGTAAAAATAAGGTAAATTATGAATACACTTCTTAAAATTTTTTTAAATTATAGATTGATCTCTATATTTTGAAAAATTACAAATATTTTCTTATTAAAATTTTTTATTTAACATAATTAATTAAAAAAGTAAAATTTATAATTGTTCTCCTCTATGTGAATAAAATTATCTAAATTATTAAATGAAACATATTTTTAATATTATTAAAAACTGTTAATTGACTTGATCGATTTGTTATGAAATTAGAAATCTCAGAGAATAAAATGTAATTTCTAGAATCACATGAAGTAATTTGTATTTTAATCAAACCTCAGAGAGTGTATTTGTAATTTATCCGTAAAAATAATTGTGGAAATAATAGTACAATGTAACAGATAAAAAATTTACAAATCAGTGAAAAACTTTATACACTTTAATAATTAAAGTGTTATATTTTTTTATTATTTTATAAATTTTTTTTATTTTCATAACTGTGCTGCTGTTCTCCCAAAATAATTTTGGTTACATTTTTCGTCTTTTCCGTATTTGGGGGCTGTTTTCCGGATTCCGGTACTAGTGGTGGTTGCTAAGGGCAACTCTTATGGTTTGACCCTGCACTCATTATCTTCTTTTTAATTTTTTTTATTTTACAATATTGCGGTTAGTGTTTTTAATGGTGGACACACAAACAATTGGATTTTTTTTAGATGGTCACAAACAATTGGATTTGAAATAATTAGATGCAATTTAAAGTGTTACATTTTTTTTTTTGAAGCAAGAGTGATCATGAATTAGTCTAATTCGCTGAATATAATCGATTCAATCTAATCTGATTGATTTTGGATGGATGCATGTTTTTTGACGGATAGATACAGATGAAATATTTCAAAATCTGCTAATACGATTCAGATGGCAGATCACTTATCTCGTACCCTCATAAATATGATTCGCTCTTAGATGAAATACAAAACAAAAATAAAAAAAGAATTGATAACAAGTAACAATATAGAATAAGAATAATAAAATATATATATTTATGAAAATAGAAAATAATACTTTAAAAATATGCATGTGGTGACATAGCCTATTATAGAGAAATAATACATATTGTTTCAAATTATTAGTTATTGGAGATTGTAAAAGTAATGAATTTTA
The DNA here is from genome assembly GCA_030407325.1 of Camellia japonica. NCBI lineage: Eukaryota > Viridiplantae > Streptophyta > Magnoliopsida > Ericales > Theaceae > Camellia > Camellia japonica. The sequence goes on from JAPPVO010007944.1 coordinate 13,558, forward strand.
ATTCAAAAAAAAATTCAAAATTTGTAATGTTTAAACCGTGAAACCAATCCCATCCATCCGCTAATCTGCACGGCCTGTTTAATCCACATCTACCAAAGCGATGGACGGATACGGATTATTTTTTTCAATCTACCTAATTTTAGACAGATAGTAGATGGAATACCACCCGACCTTACCCTATCCACGATCACCCCTATTTGGAAATATCTTTTTATCATTTCGATTGGTTTGGGATGATTTAAATAAATGTACTTTTTAACTTTTTATGAAATGATGTGCAGAAAAATAGAGAGATAATTTAACCTAAAAAAGATAAAAAGTGTGCTTATATACCACATTACAAAGATCTTTCTTATGACTCATAATAACATGATAGGTTATATATCAAGTTTTGTTTATCACAATGCCCTTATTATGGGCTCATTTGGTAAGCTTATTAAAAGTCAGATTTTAACTTTTAATTCATTTTTAATTATATCACTTCTTACATTTTTACACACAAAAATAAAATAAAATAAAATAAAAAACTTGACTTTTCTCAAACTTTCCAAAACACCCATATGTCAATCTAGACGAATTTAGCAGGGATAGCAATTTTGCTCTGCCTCGCTACCTCATTCATCGCCTCGGTTCGTGTGCCCTACCCACAACAAGAAAATGGTATCTACTTCTCTCGTTCCGTTTTTCTCATCCCTATTCCGATTATATTAAAGAACTTTTATATATATAGAAAAATTCTATAATACATGCCTTGAAAAATATGTGTATCATATATCTACAGTTTTGACTTTTGTAGTATTTTTTTTTTGGGTGGGTAACTTTTATAATATTTAATTATAACATATTATTATGTTGATTGTGATTTAATTATGACTAATTATGACATATTGTGTGATTGTTATTTTGATTTAGTTATATCTCAAGTGATATTCGATTATAATTATTGGTTATAATTTAGTTATGATTTATTGTAATTTTCATTTTAATTATAGTCAAAGAGATATTTCTTTATACCTCAAAAGTGTCCTATTATGATCTATTTATAGGAGGTGATTTGGTTATGAACACCACAAAGTGTTATAATTTATATATAATGCATCACTTTTTAAAAAGATACATATCTTTTTGTGGTGACTATTTGGTAGTTTGAGAATACAAGCATGTGATATTTTATGATGGTATGTTTGGTAAAAAAAATGAAACATTAACTATTTATATTAAATGATTAATGAACATAAAATTACATAATAAATAATAATTAATGAGAGAGTATAACCACGTAATATTCTGATACTATTGTATAATTTTTTCCCTTTTTTAAAAAGTGTGTATTGCAGCATTATCCTAATATAAAAGGTCACCGCCATTGCCTAATCATGGCTAATTTGTATCGTAGTCGTCAAGGCTTGGTTTGATAGACTATGGGTATGGGTTCGAGTCTCACCGGTTTGTGACTCTTTGCCTATTAAATATGAGATAAATTATAAATATATTTTTTAAGATTTGTTTAAAATATGATTTATATTTTTAGTTTTAAAATTATATTATATCCTTTGAAATTTCTAATTTCATAATATATTGTCCATTTTATTAAATTATCAAGTTAATTAACAATTTTTAATTATGTCAAAAATTTATTTCAATTAATAATTTAAGTAATTTTATCACTGCATAAGAGAGCGGTTAATAATTTTATTTTTTCAATTAATTCTATTAAATAAAAAAAAGTTCTGGTGAGGAAGTATTTGTAATTTTCTAAAGGAATTAACTATTCTCCAATCCGTTATCTGACTGGAGGGCACTATTCAGTTGTTGTGGGCTTTGATCCAGGCCCATCTTTATAATCCAAACCGTTAAATCTATAAAGCTCGTCAAGTATATTATCCCTTTAAAAAAATCACGTTGATCGGATATCGATAGACATTTTATTAGATCACATTTTCGTCAATGGAGTGCATAATTTTCAAAATAAATTGTGATAGAAATATGATCTGATTAAGTGACTATCGATATTTGATCACCGTAATTTTTTACAGGAATGATGTAATCAACGGGCTCTACATATTGAACAGTTTGAATTATCAAGATAGACCCAAATTAGGGCCCAAAATGACCCAACAGTACCTTCCAATCTAATAATTACAGGGAGAGGAGCCAACTCCTTTTCAAAATCATAAAAGATAATTTATATTTTAAACAAATATTGAAGGATATATTTATAATTTATCCTACCAATTTCTGTTGCTTGGTTACAATTATTGGTCTAGTTACTGTGCCTTGATTTTAACTTGTGCTCTGGTGGCCAAGGTTTGGTTTGATGAAGTTAGAGAATCTGAGTTTGAGTCTCACCTGTACTTGTTAGCGATGCTATTACATATATTAATTAGTGTACTAATATTAGTTATAATATTATTATTGATCTCACTTATTAATCATATTATAAATATCAAAAACTTTTTAAATTATATCACACCATCAATTAATATATTAATTTGTACATTAATTAATACATATAACATTATTCAGTTATTAAAGATGAGACTCATGTTCATTAAATATGGACCATTAATCCTTGTCATCATGCACGTGATAAAATAAGATTCAAAATTCGGTGATGTTACATGTATCAATTAATATATACATTATTTTTTTAGAACAATATATACATTATTGTATTAATTAATGTTATGCCATTATTACTAATTCTACTTATTATACAAATTACAAATACCGAAAGTCTCTAAAATTATGTCACATCATTTGTTAATACACTAGTTAGTACATTAATTTGTACATATAACGTTATTCTTCAAAATTTAACTCAATTTGTTTTCAGAGAAAATCTAGAATCTATATTGTTTGGCAAACTTAGCTTTTTGACTTTTTTGACTTTTTTAGGTTGGGACTTTTTTGTTCGTTTGATTTTCTTATTTGGCTTTTTTGAATTTTTTGCATTGGAATGATAAAATTGCCCTCCACTTGAAATAATTTTTTTTGTCTTTTTATTTGTATATGGGTCAATTTGATAATTTTACATCAAAAGTTAAGTGTTCTGTGATTTTGTGATTTTTTTTTTGTCCTTATGTGCTTTAGTCCCAACTCAAAAACCAAACCAAGGCTAAATTTCTATAATCTCTCTATAATTACAAGTTTGCCCAAGGTCTCTTTTGGAGTCACTCTAAATTGCTTATTGACTTATTTTTATAACATTACATTTTTACTTTTTTTTATATGTCTTTTCATAATAAATAAACAAATAAAGTCAAAAAATAAACCATACGTAAAACAATCTTAAGAAACTCTTATTATGTTGCTTCTAGCATATAAAGGCTTTTAACATGACATTTAAAAACGAAGAAAGAAAGAAGGAAATTACAACACAGTGGTTATTTTGCAAAATAGTTACAAATTCATGGCAAACATTATGAGTTTAATTATTAATATACATAAACTTTACCATTAATTTAAAATTATCTTTAAAAATAGGGAATGGCTTCTGTTCAGTCTTTAATCAGACTGGACCGTGCTGTTGGGCCCGTGGAGGCCCACCACGGGTCCCGTTTTGATAATCTGAACCGTTCAATGTGTAGAATTCGTCGAGTACTATATGTCTGTAAAAAATCACTTTGATCGGATATCGATAGTTATGTGATCAAAATAGATTTTTGTCAACCGTTAATTTATTCACCGTTCATTTTTTTTTTATACAAAACTGATTTGATCACATAGCTATCGATATCCGATTAACGTGATTTTTTACAGACTTATAGTACTCGACGAGTTTTATATATTGTACGGTTCAGATTATCAAAACGAGACCCGTGATGGATCTCATGGGCCTAATAACACGGTCCAATCCAATTAAAAACTGGACAGAAGCGATGTCCTTAAAAATACACACTGAATAGTAATTGTTCCAAAAAAAAAAAAAAACATTGAAGAAGGATTATTACTAGTTCTTAGCCCCTAGACCCTTTTCCGTGGGATGCAAATTTTCTTCAGTTAGCTTGTCAGTTGGATTGTGTTGTGGGTCTTGATGAACCCACTACGAAACTTGCCACAATAATTCTAGCGGTTGCTGTTCAATAATCATAATGACATTATTAGATTGTACTTATTTTTGAAATAATGACGGATATATTTTAAAAATTGTACTCGTTATTCAATTTTTTAGTAACAAACTTAGCTTCCTTTTGGCAAGGAAGTTTGGGACTATTTTAGTCACAAAAGATAAAATATACTATTTTAATCACAACAAATAAATATCACATCCAATTCATAATCATTACATTCTTTTCTTACAAAAAAAAGTTAAAAAAATCAAAAAACCTAAAAACCCTTCCCTAAACCAAGTTTTTTAGTCCAAACTAAAATAACCAAAACAAGTAAAAAAATCAAAAAGTTAACTCACTTCCCAAACGGAGGCTTAATATGATAACGTGGCTAAATTCTTGTAATTTATTTGACATTTTACATATTAGATCTACTAAAAAAAATAAACTCTATAATTATATAAAGTATGCAAGGCAATCCTGTCCCTTTTTTATGGAGCCAAAAAAAAAACAAGACTTTGTTTAATTGATAAATTACAAATATACTCATTGAGATTTGCTTAAAATATAAATTATTTTGTGTAGTTTTATAAATTACAAATATCTCTCTGTCAAAATTTTTTATTTAACAAAATTAATTGAAAAATTAAAATTTCTAACTGTTCACTTATATAATAATAAAATTATCTGAATTATTAATTGAAACAAAATTTTAACATTATTAAAAAATATTAATTAACTTGATGATTTATTAATAAAAGACCTATTTGTTATAAAATTAGAAATCTTAGAGGACATAATGTAATTTCTAGAATCACAGGGGATAATTTGTAATTTAAGTAAATCTCAGGAAATGTATTTTTAATTTATCCTTGTTTAATTTAAGTTTTCAGAAATTATTTTTAAATGAGTTTTCGTTTGTTTTTACTAATTTTTTTCTCCATATTTTAGTCATTTTTGTTTCGAAAATTTTCATTTAAAATCCTTGATATTAAAACTTTATAAGATAAAAGAAAATACAATATTTTCATAGTAGTTAAGGCCTTTTAATATTTTCACAAAGAAAATTATACTCAAAGAAATTTCAACCCCGACATAGAGAAATTTCTCTGATATGATCACAGAGAAATTTCATTGAAGGATCTTAACTAATAAAAAAACATCTTAGACATCTCCTACTATACAAAGTTAGAGAATGATATTTCACTAATTTTTTTATTTTTTAGATATATCAAGATTAGATGCATCTAAAAAATAAAAAATTCAAACAAGAATATAAGAAAAAAAAATCACTAAAAATAAACAAAAATTTAAATAAAAATGCACAGAAATTTTTATGCAAATTTTCGTTTGTTTTAAATGCATCTTGATTAAGTACATTTAAAAAGTACAAAAATAAATTATCTAAAAATAATTTTAAAAAAAAATCAAACCAAACAGATAATCCTCTCTTGGAAGTTCAAATAATTTGGTGGGCGCGCCAATGACTAGTAATGAGTCAGTTGAGTGCTTTCTGCACTGCACACTGTAAACAGCAAACAAAAACAAATTAAACAATGGAAGATCTGAGCAAATCCTCATTGATGTTCTTCTCAGATCAGCACCTCTGCTGTGCCGATATTCTTCCTCCTCCTCAGGTAAACACACCTATATATATATATATATATGTATTATATGTGAGTATCAATGTTTGAAATTGAATGTCTTCTGTTGAGGTCCGAGCAAGAATCGAAGTAGCCGTCCTCAACTTCCTCAAGATCTTGAGCTCTCCCACTCCGGCAATCTCTGATCTCTCTCTGGTTTGCAAATTTTGCTTCAAATCTCTACTCGAATTGTGTGTATATGTGTGCATGTGTTTAGCCTCGAGTCATTGTTGATTTAAAGTAGATGAATTTGGGGAATTTTGAGAGTGTTACATACAGATCGATAGAAGATGGAGTAATAGCAGAGTGAGTAGGGGTTTGTTGACGGATGTTTCGTGGATTTTTCTCTCTCACTCGTTTTGCACGAGGTCTTTGATGAGAGTTAACACTGCTCAAGCCTTCATCAGAGGTAACAGTACGATCATCATCATCATCTCTTTGTCATGGAAAATTCTCCGGTGTGTAATGCACACCGTATACCGTCTTACTACAAAATTACATAAGTTGAACACAAATTCACGTAAGCCATAAGTTTCCACCAACTTACATGAATTTGTATATGTAAATTCGTGAAAACTTACCTTATTTTGTGGAAGGGTTGCATTGAACACCGGAGCATTTCCCCTTTCTCATTTCTTATCTTTGTTAAAAATTTGCAACAGATACAGATGTGGATTGAGCTGCTTAAATTGACTGATTCGCAAATTAAGTTGTTAGATGTGATTTGTTCTAAACATGAACACCTCAAAAATACGTAAATTTACTTTCTTTGCAAATAAATAGGAAAAAAAAAAAAAAAATTCTTCAAATCACAGTTTCCTAATCTAAAATTGGGAGTTTGTTTGTTTGTTTATTTATTTATACATTTTTTAAGGTTCACAGAAATTTTGTTAATTATTATTGGGGAAAGGCTACCATGGTATGCATCTTATACAAAAAGTATAGCCTTTTCCTCGTCATAAAAATATAACTTCTATCACAAAAAACATAACTTTACGATTATTAACTTCAAGGATTTACACTATAACTTTGACATTCATAACTTTCACCACAAAAATAGTAAAATTTTCTTGCAATGTGCACCTTTTTATGGGTGCACATTGTAGCATTTCTCTTATTATAAATGAGAATATTCAATTGGTATGACAAAATGGGCCTATATGCATGCATGTATGTAGCATCTTCTCTGGCCCCTAACTCTTCTTCTATTTGTCTCTTCCACAATACAGTTTGGAAGGTGATGGAGATGTGCTACCAGGTTCTGGTTCAGGAAAAGAGACTGACTCAGAGAGAGCTATTCTACAAATTGCTTTGTGATTCACCAGACTATTTCACTTCCCAATTACAGGTCAACAGGACAATCCAAGGTTACATACAGCATACTCCCTTCGTTTCTTAGACATTTACATCATACCAAGATAGTGAGATGTCTAATCTTTGAAGCACCTAATCTATGATAATTAACTCTATGATATCCTAAACAGATGTGGTGGCATTGCTTCGTTGCAGCCGTTACAGTCTTGGAATCATGGCATCTAGTAGAGGAGCCATTGCTGGCCGCCTGTTGCTGCAGGTATACCATCTTTATTCTTAGCTCTATCTGAATGCAAATGGAGATGATACGGACGAGTATGAGAAATTGAGTGGATCAGTATATGATACACCTACATTATTAATCTTAGGACTTTGTACTCTTAATCAAATCAATCTGCATTTCTCAATCTGAATCAAAATAGACAAGGAATTGGGCTCAATGATAATGACTAGATTGGTTAGTCTTCTGTAATCATGCTAGCTCCATAAAATCAGAAGTGGTTTTCAATTTGATGATGTTCTGTCTCATTAGCTTCTGCTTTCTACTTTTAGTCAAGCCAAATGTTTCATGAGTTTTAAAGTTTCGCTTCACTGAACCAGAAGATGCTCTCATGTTCCTGAGATTAGACATCAATTGCACTCAATTGATCTTCCATGCACTAACTACTCTACTTCCATATTATCAAACAGGAACCAAACCAAGAGGTTGTGGACTGTTCTGCTTGTGGAACTTCTGGTTATGCTATTTCTGGTGACCTGAATTTGTTAGAGAAATTGGTCATGAAGACTGATGCACGTTACATTATTGTGGTAGAGAAGGTAATCTGCTTCTTTGAATTCCCCGTGAAAAACTTAAGAAAGTTTTGCCAGTATTGATGTAAAATGTGTGGGAAAACATTGGATTTGTTCAGCATGCCATATTCCAGCGGCTAGCTGAGGACTGTGTTTATAATCAAATTCCAAGCATTCTCATCACTGCCAAAGGATACCCAGATATTGCCACAAGGTAACTTTTAAGTTGTTCACACCTCAAAACTTTTGCTCTGATGCTCACTCAAAGCATCTTGCATCTTTCCCTTCAACTTTTTGGTCCTTCATAGTCCTTCATTTGCATGAGATAATTATGACCATGACCATAACCCAAGTTCTGAATTACAAACAGGTTTCTCCTTCATCGAATAAGCAAAACTTTTCCTGATTTGCCTATATTCGGCCTGGTTGACTGGTATGGATGGCCTTCACATTGTCTCCAGAATAGATTTACTGTATCACATTCATTTTTTTTTCTTTTCTTTTTTACACTATGGAATTTTTCAAGGAACCCAGCAGGGTTAGCTATACTGTGCACCTTCAAGTTTGGAAGCATAGGGATGGGGCTTGAGGCATACAGATATGGTGCTTTCTTCCACCATGATAAAGAATTCTACGCTTATTTCCTTTTCTTCTTCAAGTGTGAATGAAATCTATTCAATACGCTTTTATGTTTTTTGTTGCCATATCTAGCTTGCAATGTCAAGTGGCTGGGACTGCGAAGAGATGATCTAGAACTCATACCAGAACAATCTTTCATGCCATTGAAACCAAAGGACGTTCAAATAGCCAAAAGCTTGGCATCCTCAGAAATTTTACAGGTAAATTGGCCAAGCACCAAAGAAATCTATTGCGTCTCTGAAAACCTTGAATTCAAATGAAAAAGTGCAACTCAGTGCACGAGATTCTCACTAAAGGGGAGCGCAAGATAGAAGATTTAATGCCTTACTTTCATTTTACCTGTAAACTAATAATTAAATCTAATTGCATTGTGTGTTTGATAGGACAATTACAAGGAAGAGTTGGCTGTGATGGTGCAGAGTGGTAAGAGAGCAGAGATTGAAGCACTCTACTTCCATGGATACGACTTCTTAGGGAAGTACTTAGCAAAGAAAATTGTACAAGCGAATTGCATATAGGGAAAAAAAAAAAAAATAAAGGAAATAAAATTGCCTTGTGACCGATATTATGTGAGCCTGGTTGTGGGAAGAAAAATATGTGCCAACTTCGTTATATTCACTAGTCAGTGGCACTAACTTCTCATATTAAGCAGTTCTTTACACTCCTGTAGTAATCTTACATTTTTAAATCATCAAAAAGTAAAAGTAAAAATAAAAATAATAAATGGACCCTAATATTTAATTTTATCATTTTCCTATAGATAATTCTTTAACTGAACCGAAAATGACTTTGACATTGTACTATAGTATTAAAAAATTTCAAATACAGATGTGAAGCTTGCTAACCAGCCATGCAAAAATCTCCAAGCTCCTTTACACTATAGGAGAGCTTCCACACCAGAAATGTAATTTAACTCTTTTGCCCACTTAAAATCTAAGTGCCAGACACTCAACAAAAGAATGGATTAAGGTGATAAGAGTGTTATAGAATTGAAAAGACTGCACTTTTATTCCATCAGCTGATTTCACTCATCAAATCTTGTTTGATCTGCCACTGTTAGAACAGGGTGCTTGTGTTGTGGCTTTGAGTTCCTTGGCTTGTGTGCTAATAGTATCCACAGGAAGAATGCAGGTGGGTATTTTTACATTGTTATTTTAAAACCATCATAACAACTCTCAAATTCAATCTTGAAATCTACATCCAAACTATCGACTATAAACTTGATCTCTACGCCTAGAATAAATAAAAAGTCAAATCCTTTCATTTCAAATCCATAAATCAAAACATAATATAATCCAAACACAACATTGAAAAAGCACTTCTTAAACATGTCTTAAGAGACCTAATGACCCATTCATCCCATCTCAAATATTACTGTAATGAAAAAGACCTATCACAAGTACTGGCACCAGCAATACAATCCCCACATCCAAACAACTCTATATTCCATACCCATTAATTTATTTTGTCCCGCTTAACTGCACCAGATTCAAAAATTGGCTGAACCAAATGAATCAGAAGTGAAATGCATGCTTCTAACCTCTTCAAGAAACCCAATTAAAAATAAATAAAAGCCGAATTTAACTAGTCTCAGCTGCAATGTACAGACTGTTACAGGCATCTAAAAATCCTAGCAAAAAACCTAATTGCCTCTCTTTGATGAAAGACAAACCCTCTTTCCCTCCACAGAAAACTTGTCACTGCCTTCTAGCTGCAAAAACAAACAAAACAAGTCGTGACCAACTAGAATAGGAAAAAGAAATCAACAAAGCTGAATATTCATGAAATAAAAACCACAAAACGGTGACCAAAACCATTTGGCATAAGCCCAAAAAATTGCTCCACAGTAACCATGATCATACCTTTCTTTTCAAGAACGCGAGCGCATCTCTTTTGGAGGAGAAATTGGAAAAAACAGAAAAGTGTTCATCAATGAGAACTTTGAGCTGTTTAAGCTTTAATGACTCACCAGGTACCTGTGACAAAATGTCAATATCAGTGGCAAGAATATTATTGCAAATAAACTCGCAACTCAAGAAGACGCACCTGACGAAGAAGCTTCCTACACAGCTTTTTTAGCTTAACCTTTGATTCATCATTGTTTTCCATCCCTGAAATGTCACCATATTTTTGTTTCTTTGAAGAATCAGCAGAATCCTCATCAGCACTGTCATCAAATGATGTCTTTTTCCCTTGATAGTGGCAACCAGCTATTTTCCTTGGCCGGTCCTTGATGCCAAGTCCTTGTTTTCCAGATGTTGCTTTATCCTGCAGATAAAGACTTGCATCAATATGTTGTCTTGAAATAGCACAAACCTTATTATGTGTATTTTAATTTATTTCATTACGGACTTCCAAAAATTTTCTTATGGATGATTAATAATAATGTGGGTGATCATTTGACGAACAACAAAATAGGGAGAAGAAGAATTTAAAAAACCACTAGGATAGTTCACAAACAGTAAATAGACAATAAGGATACATACTTGGACGAGATTGTAAAGATTTTCTTGATCTTCTTCGTGAAAAGCAACCCTCTTCCAATTTTGACCATTTTCAGTTGGGAGGGATTTCTTTCTCCTGGATTCGGCTCCAAGATAACCTCCTGACACAAACCCAGATTTATAGCCCCACCAGTTCGGTGAAACATCTTTACTTTCATTTCCTGCCACATTGATCAGGTAGGTGTTCATTGAAAAAACAATATATATATATATACATGATCTCCACGTAGCAACTAGAGATGGCAACATCACGTGTATTCGTTGTGAAAATCAAGTTGTGATGAATAGGTATTGTGGTCGGGTATGATAAAGAGAATAGATATGCATAGCAAGGAGCACTATAAAATCAGAACATCAAAGGTTTCTTCTACCTTCAGAAACACAAAAACCAAATAATAGTTGACATAAAGCTGTTCAAGAAAGGTATCAACTTTGTATTTTTAACATAAAACATCACAAGAATAAATGCAGTTTGCTCATTTCATACTGGGCCTGAGAATAACACCTTTATGAACAATAAAATAAATAAATTGAGGGTCCTGTTAAGAAGTGCCCTAAGGTCACTTGATAACAAGCTTGAAATGGTTGTACATTCTTTGTAAGGAACGGAGAACTCATTGACATGGAACATGATTTTAGGAGTCCTCTTTGAGACTGGGACATTGATTGAACATTTTAGGTCTTCTATAGAGTGGAGAATGGGAAAGAAGGGGAGGATCAAATTATGCTCAGGTGTGAAAGGATCGGGCTGCCTCTAAATCCAGGATATTTGAGGTTAAATCATATTGCAAGCAACTTATAGGGGAGAATGAAATGGCGTTCTCATGGAAGAGTAATTGAAAGACGAAAGCATCTCCAAAGGTGCCTGCCTTCGCGTGGCTGACCACGAGAATGAGCCTCCTTACAACTGACATGCTTGTGGGGAGAAAGAAATCTGATGATGTGTTTGACGGAGTCGACTTTAAGTGCATATAGCGCAGAAAATTTTTACATCTCTTGCCTAGTTGGGTATAGATGGCGTGAAATACATCTTTTGATTCTTTTCTTTTTCTTTTTTTTTTGGATTTTGTGAACTCCATAGTCATGAGGTGATATAAAGGTCATTCTATTCTCTTTTATATTCATTTCTATGTTTCATATATGAGATTGGGCAGTGTGGAACCTTTTTGAATAAAATATTTTTGCTTATAATTTTCTTTACCAAAAAAAAAAAAAAAATTATCTTTCACTCTTTCCCATAAAATCCGGATACCAAAAAAGTTTGCAGGATAAAACATGATTAGAGTACTATCCTTTGCTCCATCAAATGATAGTAAGTGCAATTCACATATTACAAAATAAGTGTTGCTTTTAATGGATTTCTAGCTTTCAAATGCCAAACAAAAGAAAAATGCCTAAGTGCAAAGCATAGAAAGAACACTAGCAAAAAAAAGCAAATAGAGGAAGGGAAAAAAAGATACATCTAACATTGCAAACTGGCATTGATATCAGGAGTAGCATAAAGTTGAAGACTTGAGCAAGCTTTAGCAAGAACGTATATATAGATGTCATCCAACAAAAAACATAGTAAAAAATCTCAACCATAATTTCATTTTGAGAAGAAAAGTACTGCATTCCATCTAGTTGCATTCTGAAGTTTTGTTATTAGAATCTTACGATTCACGAATTGATTTGTGATCCATGCACAGATAGGAATCTATGGGTGAATCTATTTTGGGTGAACGATTCATGATTCGATTTACATTTTAATAATTTATGAAATTCTTGAAAATATGACGCCCAACATATTTCACCCCTCTTCTACTGAAAATGACATAATACAACTCCTAAGAGTGTTTAGTATAAAAATAATCACCACCTATGCATGATTTGTTAGTATTTTGGTGATTAGAGGGTCTTTAATAGGATCCAATTGGATCCAGTCAAACCCAACATGTATTTTTAAGGTTATAATATCCTGGCTTTTCCTAATCCTTTGAAATCCCATACTAAAGCTACTCTTTTATTTTACTTCAAAGTAGACAAGTTCATAGATCTTGTACCTATGAATTATCTATTGTCATATTAGTAAAATAAATATGGTTTAATATTACATCGGTCGTATTAGTTAGACCCAATAGTTTCATAACTTTCTTTTGTTTAACTTGTTTTGAACAATTGCATACACATCTTTTAAAATATTTTAGGTTTTAAAATAAAGGATTTCACTCCATATAGGGTTCCTAGGTATATTTTTTAAATGTCCAAGGAGATTATACTATTGTTTTTTAATAATTTTATGGTTGGTGAAATTTGGACTCACATCTCTTGCTATGAAAACAATGTCTTCCCAATTAGACGGTGTAATTATGTCCATATATAAAAACTATTTTATAACATGTTCCGAAATCAATTTATTCCCTCTCTTCTTTTTTTCATATATACCGATTCTTCAACATCATTTTTTATAGTTTGTATTAAATCTTAACGATTCTTGATTCATGATACGATTCTCTATTTGGCAACTATGTCCAGAAGTTACCTTCACCATCAAAAACATGATTTGCAAGTTCTTCCTTCCAACATGAAACAGAGTAAAAAAATCCCATCCGCGATTTCATTTTAAGAATAGTGCCTTCCATCTAGTTGTATTCCAGAAGTTACCTTCAACATCAAATACGTGATTTGCAGATTCATCCACCAACTCCAATACACTGTCCTGATTATAGTTTGTCTGTGGGCATTCCTCGACTTTTTTGACCTACAGTACGTAATGCCAGGAGAAAATAAGCAATGAACAATCAAAATAGAGGGGGGGGGGGGGGGGGGGGGGGGGTGAAACCTTTCAATCTAGCACCCAAACTTGGCTGAATAATAATTCTACAAGAATGTGCCAATTATAGCACCCATAAATAAGCAATTCATATAATAGAATTTATGGTTGCATTGCAAGAGGTCATATAAGCCAATTATAAAACTTGTAAATGAAACTACAATTCAATACTTAAGAATTACAAATACAGATACTGCTGAGTTTGCTTTAAAAGAACTAAATGAAAACTTTTTTTTCTCACTTTTAAATGAACAATCATTTTGTAACAATACAATAGAGGTTCATGGCATTAATTGCACCAATTTTTTAGGTCTCCAAAACAATCTTCCCAAAGATCTTTGCAAAACAAACATTAAGGTTATATTCCTACATTCATCTTAACCTAGACCCATCCATTTACCTAATTTACCCATACTGATATGACATTATCAGATTTTTTCAATTAGTAAATATTTTATAAAAAGAGGCACCAAGTGATGTAGCAAACAGTAGAGAAAGAGGGAGAAGATCTCACAAACGGCCATAACCCTAAATCACTTTCAATATTATTAAACCAAAAGCTAAATATTACAAGGAGAAGCCTATTATTTATAGGCTAATAACCCTAATTAAATTAGGAAACTAGCATAATATTATTCGGAAACCACATCAAATATTTATGTAATTAAATCTAACCAAATACCAATAATAATAATAATCTACCAATGACATTTGTGAGACCAAAAGGTCTTTAAACCCATGGGCTTCACCCTAGGCTTCCAGATCCGATAATGGGCATCTTACAGTCAAGGGCTGCACCATCCACCAAGGGGATGCCACACATATACACTACGAAAGAAAGCAAAATATCTAAATCAACTATACATCAAAAGACTATGCAAAGTCCAAACATTGGTTCAAAGATGGATCAACTTCCTCCAAATTCCAATAACCAAAAAAGATAAGGTTCTACTCTTTAATATAAAAATAAATAAATAATCAAATAATAGGATGTCTTTACAAAACCAACATTGTTATATCCTTTGAGACTACAATAATAATAATAATAATAATAATAATAATAAATACATAAATAAAATTAAAAATTAAAAAAAAAATGAACAACTTGGATGTAGAAATGTTGACCTCATGCAAATGAACGCCATAGGAATTTCCATTTACTCACTAGAAAGGTCCAAAACACTAAACAAATCTTCTGTTTCACTGTGTGTTAATCAAAATGAACTTAAGTATGAAGATTAGAGAACATTTGATGAATTCAAACATAATCATTTTCTCTCGCTCAATATGCGCTTATTTTCTGTGATGCTGATGCGGATCGGATTGGTCATCTGCAGTGTGTGGTTGTGTTTTGAGGTGGTGTTTGGGCTCCGAGTTAATTTGGGGAAATCGGAATTGATTCCAGTAGGTGAAGTGGCTCGGCTTCTCGTGTTGGCAGCTATTTTGGGCTGTAAGGTGGCTACATTGCCAGTTTCTTATTTAGGGCTCCCCTTAGGGGCAACTTTTAAGGAGCAGGGGGTGTGGGATAGGGTGGTGGATCGCGTGCATTGACGTTAGGCGGGGTGGAAGCGGCAATATTTATCCAAGGGTGGGTGAATCACGTTAATTAACAGTGTTCTTTCTAGTATACCGACGTACTTCATGTCGGTCCATGTGATTCCAGTGGCAATAGCTAAACGGTTAGAGAAGTTGCAACGGGATTTTTTGTGGAGGAGTGGGAGGGAGGGTTTTCATTATCATTTGGTAGTTTAGGAATCTATATGTAGACCCAAGGAGAGAGGGGGTTTGGGGGTTCGCAGGTTGGTTGAGTTTCATCGGGCTCTTTTAGGGAATTGATTGTGGCGGTTTGTGGAGGAGAGGGAGAGATTGTGGAGGAAGGTGGTGGTGGCTAAGTATGGCTTGGCTAGGGGGAGTGGTGCTCAGATAAGGTGGGTCATTCTCATGGTCGGGATTTGTGGAAGGGGATTTGGTTAGGGTGGAAGGCGTTTTGGGGTCGGGCTCGGCTTAAGGTAGGGATGGGAGATCGGGTTCGCTTTTGGCTTGACAAGTGGTATGGTGGGGTGTCTTTGGCTAATTTGTTTCCTTTGATTTTTGCCATTGCTGCTGATAGGGAGGAGATGGTGGCATCGGTTGGGGTTAAGCAGGGACAGCCAGTGGCTTGGAATGTTCATCTTCGCCGTGATGCTCAGGATTGGGAGTTGGATCAGTTGGTGGATCTTTTGGGATTTTTGTATAGAGTGAAGTATGCTGGGGTTGGGGAGGATTCTTTAGTGTGGGATTGTTCGAGATCTAAAGGGTTTTTTTTCAGTGTTTTCGTTTTATAATGCGCTAGTGGGAGGTGCTGATGTTATCTTTCCTTGGAGGTGTATTTGGGGCATTAGATCATCGTCTAAGGTTGTTTTTTTTGTTTGGACCACAGTTTTGGGTTGCATTTTGACTATTGATAATCTTATTCATCGGCGGCATGTTTTGGTTAACTGGTGCTATTTGTGTTGTGGCGATGCGAAGACGGTGGATCATTTGCTTGTTCATTGTCCGGTTGCGTATCGGTTGTGGAGTTTCATTGTGGCTTTATTTGGAATGGTGTGGGTACAATCAGGGTCGGTGTTGGGTGTTCTTCAGAGTTGGGGAGGGGCTAGGGTTGGGAAGAGACGTCGGAAGGCATGGTCTCTTGCCGCCCAGTGTTTGCTTTGGTTGATTTGATTGGAGCACAATAGGCGTGTTTTCCAAGACGTGTGCCATTCAATTTCTTGGTTAGAGAATCGGCTTTTGTTAGTATTGCATAGTTAGGTTACGGGTTCGGTTGATCCCGATGTTTTGGTTTTTGTAGATTTTGTAGAGGATTTACTTAGTTAGTTTTGGTGGCCTTTTGCGGGTGTTTTGTATTGGTTGCATCGCCTTGATGCTTTTTTAATAAAGTTTGCTTATTTATCAAAAAAAAAATGCTATAGTAAGGGTAAAGGTCTTAAAGGACTAAAAATTCATATGTGAGAATTCAAACAGCAACCACATCAACCAAGAATTCAAATTTCAAAAATAGGAAATACAAAACCACTACAGTCAATATGGATATTATTGCCAAATTTGGTCCTATACAAAGTATGATTAGTTCGATAGTTGTTCCAATAACAAAACATTTCAAACCATTTTGGTTGAAGTGAAGGACATTTGATAACTTTATCCAAGAGTCCACCTATCCAATAATTTCATAATTGTTTGTGTAGTTCAATGGAAAAATTCAACCAACTGTCAATACTTGTCAAGAAATCATTAAACCGTTACTAATTTAATGTCTAATGGTGGTACTCACAATAAATAAATTTCAACAGAATTTAATTGTGTTCTTACTCTTTAAGTAGTAATCTTAGCAGAGAATCCATTTTAAATGACCTGGACCCTCTTCTATGAATATCTTACACTTCAAATTCTCACATACTTCGTAGAAAATTCTGAATAATAAGGCTTCCACACACAGCACCTATCTAGCAAATAGTATTTTTTAAGGAACTTGGAACCTCATGATGAATCTCTTTCACCTCTAATTTCCCATATTGCGAAGTGAATTCTGG
Source organism: Camellia japonica (assembly GCA_030407325.1). Classification (NCBI taxonomy): domain Eukaryota; kingdom Viridiplantae; phylum Streptophyta; class Magnoliopsida; order Ericales; family Theaceae; genus Camellia; species Camellia japonica. The sequence continues at coordinate 30,883 of JAPPVO010007944.1, forward strand.
CAAACCTTATAACATTAATGATTCCACACGATGGCACTTATATATTATGTCACATTTTTCCCAAGCTTAACTCCTAAGTCTAGACACATGCACACATGAGGTATAACCCAACAATAGTCAACAAGCACCCAACAACATCCTCCAAATAAAACCTTCGAATTTCTACTTTCCATTATCCACAACACTTAGCAATATGATAAAATATAGAAGGGTGCAATAGTTAATTGAGTTACAGGGTTTTATATTTCAATAAAGAGCCTCTCCTTAATTCATGTCTTCTTCAAATTACTAGACCTCAAAACCTTATGATCATTAGGTCAAATTGTATTTCTGCAAGCTCTAAGTATTGAAGAAACTAGATGGAACCTTCCCTCCGTGACATAATTCAACTAAACATAACACAACATATTCCATTCACAAATAAGCCTCATTTTGTCTACATCATCAAAAATTTACCACGGTAACTTCATATCCACAACTCCAGAAAAATTTCATTTCCAAAAAAAATGGGATTACAAACTAAGACTATTAAAGCATCAGTATCATAATAGAAGTAATACACAATCTTAAAAAATTCCTTCATTCCGTGACGTGTCTCGTAACATCTCAAGCAATCAATCTAACTATGATTTTCTAGATAGGATTACAGCATTGGGCACCAAATCCATTAAAAATTACATCCAAAAAAGAAAAGAAAAGAGATCAACAATTTGAAAACTGTTCAAAAACAAATTTAGACAATAAAAACAGAAAGAAAAACTCCAAGGTCCATCTTCAAAAACAACTTGGCACTTTCAGACAAGATAGTGACCCAAATTATAAAATTACCACTGACAATGTGAGCCACCACAAAATAACTACTACTACAAAGAACCTACTTCAAACAACTCTATACAAGAAACATGAAGGCCTAAATTTGTCCGGAAAAAATTGTTGAGGATGGTAACTCACAAGTATTCCTTCAAGATCCTTAGAAGAATATGTCTGAACAAATTTCCCTCTCTCTCTTTTCTTGTACCTGGTGATTATTTAGGGAGGGAAACAAAGAACTCTCAAAACAGATCTAGAATTGATAAAAATTTGATAATGAACTTATGATATATAGAAGAACAAAAAAAGGGGAAACTATATTTGACCTTCCTTGGGGCCGAGTAGCCTTCACAACTGTATCCTCCTTACTGTCTTTAGATACATTAGATTGTGTGCCTATGTCAGTGTCATCCTCTTCACCGTCATCCTTTTGAACAGCTGTGAGATGCATGTAAATATGATCCTCGTCAAACTATATTATGCTATTGAGTGCAACATAAATTTACTTTCATCAAGTTGTACCTTCATCATTGATTTCTGTTGATTGCTGCAAAAACATATAGAGAATGAGTGAGAGATTGAGAAGCCTAGAAATGACGTCTTCAAAGCCTACGTGTTCTAATAAGAAGGAGAAATGTGACAATTACCACTTTCAATCTCTTAAGGATGTTGTCAAACTGCGTTGTATCGAATGCCCAATTCTTTTTGGCCTCATCCACACCAATACCTATTGTAATTTTGAAAATTTGTGCACCGCCGTAAATTAACATATACCATCAAAAAATTGATTTTTAAAAAAAAACACACACACGCACACACACAATTTGGTTACTACAAAAAAAAGTAGTACAAAACAAAACAAACACCAAATTTTGAATCTGTGTTTTAGGCTGTTCTGATTTCTTCCAAGAAATTCAACCTTATTACCAGTTTTTATTCAGATTTTTTTTCTTCTTCTGACTTTCTCATCTGTTCCAGGCAACCAAACAGAGCATAAATTTGATCAATATAAATAAAAAGAAAAAAAATGAGAACCTGCAGTGTCCTTTTTGTTCTTGACCCTGACGTGCCCTTTGATCCCTTGATTGTCTTTTCCAAGCCCTTCGCCTTCTTCCCACCCCTACATCAATTACATGTATGTATCTATATATATTATACACAGATTGAGAATTAAGCTGAATCAACTCAAAAAAGAAAAAAAAAAAAAAAAAAAAAGCCCTAGCAATATACATACATGCATAAAGCTGAAGATTGAGTCTTTGATACTAACCATTTGCTTCATGAGGCGAAAAGCGGCGGACTTTCTGGCGACTCCGACGTAGCAAAGA
>JAPPVO010007946.1:0-10900 GCA_030407325.1 Camellia japonica
CAGTTTGTTATCTACTGTTAGTGAAATATACAGTGGAAAGGCAAAGCTTAAATGAACTGCAAGTAAAACATACCTCGGCAGGGTGATGGTGTCGAAGTAGCGGCGGAAGAAACGAATGTCTCCCGTGGCCTCCGGGTGCATCTCCCGTCGAAACGGCGTGAGAAAGGGACACCAGAGGGGTCTCCGCCACAGGTACATGAGCGAGCCTAGGAAAGTAGGCGTAAACCCACAACTGCAAGATGAATACCAGTGCATTTATCAGATAAAGCAGAATACAGAATAGAAAGCAGAAATGGCAGAGCCGTGTGCTGTGCAGTGTATTATGCAGAGTGTACAGTGTGAGCAGTGTACAGTCAGTGTAAAGCAGAGTATGTATGTGCCATGTGTACAGTATACAGCTAGTGTAAAGCAGACTACAGTTGTGCAGTGTACAGAGTACAGAAAATAAAGAACAGAAATGAAAGGCAGAAAAAGGAAATGTACCTCCCAAGCGCGCCAGTAGCCCCCAAGCAACTGTCCGCTGCCGCGGGAGGCTGAGCTCATATATCCGTAAAGGGTGGCCAGAGCGGCGCCCCCCAGTCATAGCGAAGTATGTGCCGGACGTCCACCAGTGCGCTGAGAAGGCAGAGAGGCACTGTATTCGCCCGGTCAGCGAAGAGGGTCGTCCCAAAGAGGAACATGAAGAAGCCGCGTGCATACCTCTCTGCGGCCTCCTGGGTCATCGGAGTTGCGCCAACGAGGAGGGCCTGGACCCTGAACTGCACCTCGAACCAAGAATACCTGACGTAGCCGGGGCGCGCAAGAGGCGGTGCCGCGCCAAGGAGGTAGACCTGAGCGGCGGTCCACTCATCCATATCGATGTCGAAAGGGATCGGATCACCCCTACCCCGATGCCGGTGAGCACCGAGAAGTCGTAAGGGGTCATCGTCATGTCCCAGCTGCAGAAGATGATGAAATGAATCGGTGGTGTCCCACCACCTCTCTGCCAGAGCGGCCAGAAGAGGTCTGCACGCCGTGAGCTGGGAGAGTCCCCTGCAGAACACGCTAAAGCCAGCCTGGTCGACAATGTGGCGAACCGCGTCAGGAAGCTCATCATACCACGTACGAGCGACGACATTCCATACCCGCGGATGGTATGGGAATCTCCCTGTTTTCAAACAAGAAATTGCAAAGCAGTATGAAATGTACAGTTTTGTAGGGGCAGTCAAAATCAGTGCAAATGTGGCATGCGTGCAAGTTTTTCGGATTTAAGCAGATATCGGGTGCCAGTGTGTTTATAGTGAACTACAAAATGTGATGCGTCAGTGTGTTTGAGTGGCTCGGCGCAAATGTGGCGTGCATGCAATATTTTCAGATTCAAACAGTTGCCGGGTGTCGGTGTTTGCAGTGGAATGCGGTGTGTGCCGTGTGTTTTGGTGATTGAGGCTAGTGCAGTGTGTGTGCATGTGTCCGTCTTAAACAGATATCAATTGTAAGCATGATTGCAATCGACTACAGTGAACAGTATATCAGAACCAAGCAGTTAAAAAACAAAGACAACTTTGACAGTTAACAGTTCTACATTGCAGAGGATAAAACAGAGGAGAGTGTTACCTCGGAAGCGCCGAAGGAAAGGTGAGAGGTAGGCTCGCGCAGCAAGAGCTCCGGGTCTAGTGCCATGTCGAAGCTGCGAAACTGGCGCAGTCCGTCAGGTGGTAGAACATGGATCGCCGGCCGGTAGGTCGCCGGTTGAATGGGCGCTCGCTCAACGGGAGAAGCTCGACCCCGGGATCCATCTCGTGATCCGGGGGAGTCCCGACGTGTGGAACATCGTCAGCCATGGCAATGGTAGTGAGAAAATGGCCGGAAAAGCCGGAATGTGAAAAGTCAACCGAAAAAGTCAACCCAAGCGGGCCGAAAATGGCCGGAAAGGTTAGAAGGTGGAAAGGCACGGAAATGAAGAGGAAGTCGAGGGGAACAAGTCCCGAAAAGTGGAAATAGCAAAGGATGCTCCGAAACGGAATTTCAATCGGTGGAAAATGTCCGAAACGCGAAGAAAATCGCGGATCCGATGACAAAACGGGCTTGGAACGCCGAGAAAACAAGGAAAAGAGGGGAGGAAAGGCTCTAGAGAGAGGGAGAGAGTATTTTCAGCGGTCAAGAAGTGAAAAAATAGGGTTAGAAACCCTATTTTTAAAAGACCCGTTGTGAAATGGCAGAACTGCCCCCGATCAGGCATTTTTGGCCGGTCGGCACTATTTTGTGCCGGTCGGCACAATATTGTGCCGGTGGAACTTTTATGCAGCCGGTGGCCAGCTGGTGGCCACCTAGTCTAGCCGGTGGTGTTCCCACAGTCTTTTTCAGGCAATATGAGTGGTTTCTGGTCTTCATAGCTCAAGAAAGTGCAATAAAGTGAATCCCCGATGCTCAACCGGCTTCCGTTTTGACCTCGGATCGTGTCATCTGTGCGCAGCACTCAGATTCAAGCAAAGATTGTATCCTTTTGTATCCTTTTCTCCTTTACAAGACTCAAAAGTTCCCTCGTGTGCGTTGCACGCATCCATCACATTGTCTGGTGCGTCGCATCGCGCCGTCTTGCACGTCCCTGGCGACTTGCACCGTTTTGCACTTTCGTGTGGCATGCGTGTCATACTTGCATTTCATTTTCCATTCAATGAGGTACGCATGCCTCATTTTGCATTCCATTGCATCTCGAGGTACGTGTGCCTCGTTTTGCATCTCATTTTGCATTTCATTGCATCTCGAGGTACGCGTGCCTCGTTTTGCATTTCATTTTCCATTCAATGAGGTACGCGTGCCTCATTTTGCATTTCATTGCATCTCGAGGTACGCGTGCCTCGTTTTGTATTTCATTTTCCATTCAATGAGGTACGCGTGCCTCATTTTGCATTCCATTGCATCTCGAGGTAGGCGTGCCTCGTTTTGCATTTCATTTTCCATTCAATGAGGTACGCGTGCCTCATTTTGCATTCCATTGCATCTCGAGGTACGCGTGCCTCGTTTTGCATCTCATTTTCCATTCAATGAGGTACGCGTGCCTCATTTTGCATTTCATTGCATCTCGAGGTACGCATGCCTCGTTTTGCATTTCATTTTCCATTCAATGAGGTACGCGTGCCTCATTTTGCATTTCATTGCATCTCGAGGTACGCGTGCCTCGTTTTGCATTTCATTTTCCATTCAATGAGGTACGCGTGCCTCATTTTGCATTCCATTGCATCTCGAGGTACGTATGCCTCGTTTTGCATCTCATTTGCATTTCATTGCATCTTGAGGTATGCGTGCCTCACTTTGCATTTCATTTGCATTTCATTTTGCATTGCATCTTGGGGTATGCGTGCCTCACTTTGCATTTCATTTGCATTTCATTTTGCATTGCATCTTGAGGTATGCGTGCCTCGCTTTGCATTTCATCTGCATTACATTTTGCATTTTGCATCCATGAGGTATGCGTGCCCCATCTTGCATCTCATTTTGCATTTCATTGCGCTATTTTGCGCACCACCATTGTTTTTTCGCCCCGGTCTGGTGAGACCTTAAACACGCACGGTCTAGGAGACCTTAAATCTCTCGGGGGTGCAAGACCTTCGGTGCACTAAGGTACACCTCATTGCATTTGGCATGCATTTCATCGCGCTATCTTGCGCACTTCATTGTTTTTTCTCCCCCGGGTCTGGCGAGACCTTAAACACGCACGGTCTAGGAGACCTTAAATCCTCGGAAGGTGCAAGTCCTTCGGTACATTTTGAAAGATGCGCGTTGTTACGCACTTTTGCTCTTTCGCATTGTCATGCATCTTTCGATCTACATTTCAGTTCAAATCTTGGGGTACGCGTGCCTCAAATCCTTTGAGGCATGCGTGTCTCATTTACACATCATTTTTCATTCCTCCCTGGCATGCATGTCTCACTTGCATTATACATTGCATCGTCATGCATTGCCCCTCCGGTCTGGCGAGACCTTAAACACGCACGGTCTAGGAGACCTTAAATCCTCGGGAGGTGCAAGACCTTCGGTGCACTAAGGTGCATCTCATTGCATTTTGCATGCATTCCATCGCGCTATTCTGCGCATCTCATTGCATTGTTCTGTGCATCCCGGTCTAGGAGACCTTAAATCCTTGGGAGGTGCAAAACCTTCACCCGCGTTGTCTAACGCACCGCGCTGTTTTGCACATCTCATTGCATTTTGCATGCATTCCATCGCGCTATTCTGCGCAGCTCATTGCATTGTTCTGTGCATCCCGGTCTAGGAGACCTTAAATCCTCTGAAGGTGCAATTCCTCTGGTGTTTGTCGTGCCCGAACGACTTTCGGTGGTCTGGTAAAGCCACCCTTCTGTTTTTGCGGTGAGTTCCTAGAAGACCAACTGGGACGGTGAAAACTAGAGTTTGAACGGCTCATGCCTAGAACGCAAAGGTTCGGGATTTCCGAGACTAAAGTCTGGTTTAAATACCCAGGGGGTGTACCCTCGGCTTGAAATCTGTATGGAAGCCCCATAGGTTGAGGCGGCGTGTCCACGCCTCAATTCTGGATACTGAACCAACCTAGTATATCGCCCTGTTGGTAAGATAGGGAAAGCTGCAATCATAGTCGTTGCATCATAGTGCATTGTCATGCATCATTCTAAATAGTGCATATGTCATGCATTTCAAAAAATCCAAAAACAAAAAAACACATGCATATGTCATGCATCATTGTAAATACTGCATTGTCATGCATCATTCTAAATACTGCATATGTCATGCATTTCAAAAAAAAAAGGAAAAACACATGCATTGTCATGCATCATTGTAGTATAATGCATATGTCATGCATATCATTGTAGTATAGTGCATATGTCATGCATTTTCTATAAATATCCATTTCCGTTGCATCGTAGTTGCATGCACCCATTGCATCACTTCCATCCATGGCTTGCGCCTTTCCAGGTTGAGTTTGGTCTGGTATGTGCCCCTACTTTTCACGTCGAAGCACAGTTTTTGTGTACGCGCCTATTCCTTGATGAGCTTGGTTTGAGGATTGCGGCACATTTTCTGTGTTAGACGCAGTTCGTATGCGTACATGCCTTTCCTAGGCAAGATTCGGTTTGGCCCGCGTGCCATATCCCTTGTATCCATTTCCATTGCATTGTAGTGTAATTATTGCGTCCGGCATTAGGATCATTATTCCCTCCCCAGCGGGTCGTCACCCCACTTATGTCAATCCACCCAATACTTGTCCTTGTGTCCGTCTACATCACTAATAGTTCTGCATGTGTATCGCGTCTATTCCACGCTGGTATGTTGGTTTGAGGTTGCGGCACCTTTTCTATGGTAGACGGACTTGTTACTTCCATCAACCTATTTGACATTTGTGTGGTTTCGATTCGCTCATGATTGAATCATGATTCAAGTGCCCTGCATGTAGTTTGCGTAGTTTCAATTGCATTGCATTATCATTTGCATTGTTTATACATAGTTTTGTATATATTGCATGTCATTTTGCATTCATCATTGCATTGTCATGCATATTGCTAACAAATATCATACCTGTTAAGTTTGTTTTCTTTGCAGGCACAATATTGTATGTACGGCTCATTTAAGGCCGCCGGGCAACCGCGAGCCGCGCAGGTATTGTATTCTCCGCGTGAGACGTATTGAGAATTGCATAATTCTCTTACATCCTTTCTGCATTGTAGTGTAGATTGGTGTGCTGGCTTATAACTGTCGCATGTGTGCTTCATTACAGCTTTCTTTGCATGATCATAAGTTATGCTCGGCCTTTTGCATTGTCTTGCATCTTGCCCCCGCCTACGGGCGCATACCTTATCTGCGGCTTGTATGCCTGTGCCTGAACTACGCTGGTTTGATTCCTAAAGGGATACGTAGGCAACTTGCGAGTTCAACCATTTGCGCTTTGTATGTTTGTCCAAGTCTTCGGCCTTGTCAAAAATGGGTCGTCTCTGGGCTTTGACATTCACTCCCGTCATTGTTATGACTTTCGAGTTCTGTCAAAGAGGGGCAACTGTAGACACCCCATTTTTGACCGTCCTCAAGACTTGGACGTCACCGGAACACTCGGTGATTATCCATGTTCGTGTTCGTTTGGAGTTCCCGGAGTTCTCGGCTACGCGCCTTGCCTCAGGATCTCCGAACTTGACCGTTTTGTGTCTGGTTTTGCACCAAACGCTTGTGCTTTGCCTTGAAGGGGCAGGGAATGCCTTGTGAGGCATCCCCACACACCACCGGCAGTGGCTAGAGGCCACCGGCTAGTTGGTGTTGCCATCGGCACTATATTGTGCCGGTCGGCACTCTTTTGTGCCGGTCGGCAGTCAATTTTGGCAAAATGACCATTTTGCCCTGCCGACTACTTTACAGCTATTTTTGGAGATATTTTCAGACAGCTTTATAACATTTGTTTCCCCTCCATACACGTGTATGGAGGGACGAGCCTCTTGGTTAGCTTAACTTGTAAGTTTAGTTGCCTATAAGAGGACCCTTCCTCCTCTTGGCTCAAGGTTGGAAGAAGTTTGGATTTTTAGACATTTTAGACAGAGAAGAAGCTCTGGTTTTAGGTTAGAAGTTTTGTATCTATCCCATCTCTCTTCTTCCCTCTTATTTGTACACTAGGTGTTTGTGACTTACTATTGCTCATCAACACCTAGTGTTTCACCTTCCTTTGGTTACTGAGGTTCTAAGGGCTGGTTCTTGAAGTTTTTGGTTGGATTTGAGCTCAAGGAAGCAATAACATCAACCTTTGTGAAGGTGGTCTTCAAGGGTAAGAAACTACCCCTTTTTACCCCATTTTTGCACTCCATTTTTACATAGCTTAGAACTGTTTTTGTGCTTGGTGATCAACACATAAAAGTTCTGTTTTTTGACCCTCTTTATTGTTGGTTAAGAGTGTTTTGTGCTTTGGGAGGGTTTGACCACCCTTAGGCCTTGAAAAGACCTTATTTTGTGCTATTTTGTGAGAGCTTCGGGATTTTGGTGTTGAGGTCTCTTCACCACTGAAATCTTGAGGGATTTCAGTGGTGAAGATGATGCTTTGAAGTCCCAAGAAGGAGAGGGCCACCCCCTCTCCTTGATGTCCTTGAAAAGGGCAAGTTTTGGCCTCTTAGGGAGCCTTATGTTCAAGTGTGTGTTGAGCATGCCATGGCTGTATTTTATGCTTATATTGCCATGTTATAACTTTGTGTTAAGTTGGTTTTAGTATTCCTTGCATGTTTCGCATACATGCCATGTAATGCCACTTTGATGCCTTAATATGCTTTAGGATGTAAGCCCTTGTTCAAGCATGATTTAGGCCTAGCTTTGTGAAGCTTTTGTGTTTGTTTTGCCATGATTAAGCTCTGTTTTTGGTTGTTTTGGTCGACCATCACTTGCTTAGTATAGCTCCTTTGTATTTTGGCTTGTTGGCCTCAAGCATGTGAATGTGTAGCATGCGTTGCTTGCATTATTTTGATGGTTTGGGACCACCCTACATGCTATTTCAGTCCCTTAGACATGCTTGTTTGATTGCCTCACATGCTTCTTTGAAGCCTTGAAAGCATGTGTTGCATGCCCTTTGTTTTGGTCATTATGCATGCCTTTGAACTTGAGCCACTTAGGTTCCATCTAAGTGGTCTTTTGGACTTAGTTTTATGTGTTAAAACTCTGTTTTTGGTCGCCTAATGCATGCCATGTATGGTTGTGTTAAGTGTAGTTCATTACCTCTTTGGTGAGCCTTGAATGCTTGGGCCTTTTGCATGCTTTACTCGGTTTATTTAGTTGGTTTGGAACCTTCTATAACATGATTTTCAAAGCTTATGATGCATGCTAAGTGTCCATGATATCCCCTTCCAAGTGTGCTTGAAGGTTGCTTGCTTAGTGCCTAAGTGTTAAGTCTTAACATATGCATGTGTGTGTGTGTGTAGACTTTATTTTCGGGCATTATTGGCCACTGATTTTAGGTCTATTTAGAGTTGCCTAGATCACGTCTAAGACCATCATTTACTTGCTTGCATTGCCTCATGTTTGCTTGCATGCTTACATAAGTGTCTTCACATGCTCATGTTGCATATTAGCTAACATGCTTAGGTTGCATTGCATCTTGCATGCATGCCTTGTTCCTTGACTTGGTGATAGGAATTGGGTCTTGTTTTGTTTGGCTTGCATGCATTTGACATGAAAGTTGCATACTTGGTTCCTTGGGCCATCATGCATGGAAATGCGTGATTGGTGGCCCGAGAATCGAGGCACATGCTCCTTTGAGTCATTAACATGATAAGGAGTGTGTTTGGTGCATAAATTGCTTGAATTGCATTGCCATGCAAGTTTTTGCCCTCTGCTGCTGTGAGTTGCAGGTTCTGCAGACATTCAGTGCCGGCCGGCAGTATTTAGTGCCGACCGGCAGTATATTGATGGCCGATGGATGAATTCAGTGCCGGTGGCCCCATGCTTCAGCCGGTGGTGTTTCCCCTCAGCCGGTGGTGATCCCCATGATTCAAGGGAGCAGTCCTGAGACTTTGGCAGTCTTCAGAGGAGGAAAGCAGGGAAAACAGAGGCAAGCTAGGCATGGCAGTGCGATTCCGAGCAAGTCCCGAACACGCGCCACATCCGGCCCTCTCCCCGAGGGGTTTACTGCTTTAATTAAATTAATTAATCTGCTTAATTAATTTAATGGGTTTGTAATTTAATTAGCTTGCGTAGTTAATTATTTGTATTATTCTTTCGGTCCCTCCGAGCGAGGGCATAATTGTAATAAGTGTGGGTGTGTGTATGTCTTCCAACCCCCACTTCTTTCTTCCCTTTTATTTACCTGCTTATGATGGTAGATTAGGGCACGTTTATTTTTAGCATACCTTATGCAATGCATGCGTGCATCCATGCATTTGTTAACATGCACCGGGCTCGGTACATCATACAAACTGCATCGTACTTTCAATTCCAAATTGAATACGTGATAGTTGTAACATTTCACATGCCATTTTAGGGTTAGCCGAGCCTACTCTAAATTGCATCCTTGCCTGTGTTGCATTAGCCACTCTAACATGAACTAGGACACGCATGTTTGCTAACTAGTTCCTTGTTTTGGTACGGAGTACGATGTAAGTGTTTTACGCTTTAGCATACCACATGCGTGTGAATGTTGCCATGACAGTATGCTTACTATGCGGCTAAATGCTTATATGATATAACTGGTTGACTGCCTGTGGGTGGAGGTTGGATTGTCTGAGTTGGGAAAACTCATTGAAATCCGTGCTTTAGCCTAGTTGCGGGTAGCGAATTTCAAAACGCTTTTCAAAACAAACGGATATGCAATGTTTGTTTCCAAATTAGACAATCTGGTCTATACTTGTTTGCTGCGCACATAACATAGTAAATTCTAGGCTAATAACCGGAATAAGAACACGTAACGTTTTCAAAATTGGATATCACGGTTAGTAGAGGCCGGTCTTCGGACCGGGCGAAAGGGGGTGCTCATAGCTGACCTTCCCCGATCGTACCCAAGCTCCCGAGCCAAGACATTTGGTGATGACGGACACGTGGCCTTCGGCACCGAGTCAGGGTTTCCTAAATTTCCCATTTTAAAAATATTTAGGTGGCGACTCTGTAATCTGGCAAAGCAGTCCAGGTTTGGCACTTCTTTTCAAAAATCTGTTTTTCTCAAAAACGATTTGCCAGAGTTGGACTCTTTGGTTCAGATTTAGAACCGCAACAAAACAAAAGGGAGTCCGAACTGTAGCGAAGGTCCCCTGCGGGCTTGTTACAGTGTTGTTTGTGCATTCATCAACATTGTGCAAGCTTGACCCTTTGGCCATCATGCATTGAGATGCATGATTGATGGCTTGAGAGCCGAGCACTACACCTCTTTGAGTTTGAGACATGATAAGGAGTGTGGTTGCACACACATTTTCTTGCAAATACACTGCCATGCCTCTGTTAGTGCTCTGTTGCAACAAAAGGAGAAATTGCAGGAAGCAGTGGCCGACCGGCCATCAAATCTGCCGACCGGCCACCAAGACTGCCGATCGACTATCAAAAGTGGCCGATGACCATTAACTTTGGCCGATAGCCATCCCTCTTGGCTGACCATCCCTCAGCATGTTCCTAAGGTGGATCAAAAGCATCTTGGAAGTTGGCACAATTTTCAGAAGTTCAAAAGAGTGCAAACAGAGGCATCATGAGGCATGGTAGTGGATTTCCGAGTGAAGCGGACCGAGCATGCATATCCCCCTCGCTTCCCGAGGCCATTTGTTTAAATTTCTTAGCTAAACTAGTTCATTAGATTAGTTATTTGTAATTAATTAGTTAAGTGTTTAATTAATTAATTTGGTTTGTATTTAATTAGCTTAGATTAGCTAGTTGTTCAAATTCATTTGTGTTGTAATAATTAATTAGCTAAGTTAGTTAATTAGTTGGTTTGTAAATAGTTAGCTTAATTAGCGTAGCTAGTTAGCTTTCATTTCATTCGGACCCTCCATCGAGAGGGAAAATTTTGTAAGAAGTGTGCGTGTGTGTGATGCATGTCTTCCAACCCCATTTATTTCTCCCTTTTAATTACCTGCTTTCAATGGTTAGTTTTAGGGCATGTTTTAATTAGCATACTTATGCTTTGCATGCGTGCATCATTCATTTTGTCTTGTATGCACCGGGCTCGGTGCATCATTCAAACTGCATTGTATTTCAATTCCTATTTGAATACATGTATCAATTGTCGCATTTATATGCCATCTTAGAATAGCCGAGCCTACTTTAGTTGCATTTTTGCATGTGTTGCATTAGGCATCTTAACATAGCTAGGATCATGCATTGATTACTAACTAGCATCTATTTTGGCTCGGAGTACACTATGAGTGTTTACGCTTTAGCATCCTTGCATGTGTGTAAGTGTTGCCATGTTTAGCATGCTTACCATGAGGCTAACTGCTTAATTGCT
>JAPPVO010007947.1:0-18492 GCA_030407325.1 Camellia japonica
AAACCCCCGCTCGAGCGACAAGCAACAAAAGATCCCGCTCGGCGTCAAACTCCCCGCTCGAGCGGACAGGTCAAAATCTGGGCAACTAGTTTAGGCATCTAAACTCAACCGACCTGTCACACACCTGCCCAACACATCCTATAACTCAAAAATAAGAAATAAAGGACGATAACAACAATCTGATAACAACGGAGTCTACGGAACATAAGTCCTGATACAACAATCAACAGGAAAAAGACGCGGGGTCGCTATAAGTTTGAATGCATGAGTTTTGATTACACAAAGGAAATGTTGGATAATTTGAGAATTAGATGATGATTTTGAACAATTTGGTGTCATACTCTTTCATTCTCATGTTGTGTGATGTATTTGCATGTTTTGAACCAAAATCATGAGCTTTGGAACCTTTGAATGTCGGATTTGAGCTCAAGAACAGTTCTGGAAAACCCAGAATTCATGAAGTCCGCTCGAGCGGGGGAATCGCCGCTCGAGCGTAAAATACGAGCTCCCAGAATATTTTGCAGACATTGATGTCTGCTCGAGTGGGGAGGTTCACGCTCGAGCGGGGAGCTATGTAGAGTGACTTTCAGCTCGAGCGTCTGACTTCACGCTCGAGCGTAAAAATGAGGCAACCAGTACTTTTGCAGACCTAATGGGTCCGCTCGAGCGGGGACCCCTGTTTCAGAAAATTAGTAAAGGTGTTCTATGTTTCGTTTTCCGTTCTCTTTCATTTCTAAGTACTCTTAGGCATGCATTGAGCATTGTGAATGACCTAAAAGGATAAGAAAGAAGCCTAAGAGAAATAATAAGTTAAGAACGGATTGAATTGCTTATGACCCATTGTAATATGAAATGTGTAGGGTCAAGCGCAAGGGCAAATCTATCAGCAGATCACTGTGAGTAATATCTTAGTAAAGATATCTTCAAGTATGTTACTTTCCAGATGCTACTTCTGTATAAACTCCATGGATTTGTTGATTTGAAATATGAATGAGTATTCTATATGCCTAATTTGTATAAGGCCGTTTATTGATTTGAATGAAAGTATGAATGGACCAAAGGCCAGTTTGACATGAATGAAAGTATGAATGGATCAAATGCCAGTTTGACATTAATGAAAGTATGAATGGGCCAAAGGCCAGTTTGACATGAATGAAAGTATGAATTGGCCGAAAGCCAGTTTGACATGAATGAAAGTATGAATGGATCAAATGCAGTTTGACATGAATGAAAGTATGAATGGGCCAAAGGCCAGTTTGACATGAATGAAAGTATGAATTGGCCGAAGGCCAGTTTGACATGAATGAAAGTATGAATAGGCCGAAGGCTAGTTTGACATAAATGAAAGTATGAATGGGCCGAAGGCCAGTTTGACATGAATGAAAGTATGAATAGGCCAAAGGCTAGTTTGACATGAATGAAAGTATGAATTGGCCGAAGGCCAGTTTGACATGAATAAAAGTATGAATGGACCGAAGGCCAGTTTGACATGAATGAAAGTATGAATGGGCCAAATGCCAGTTTGACATGAATGAAAGTATGAATGGGCCAAAGGCGAGTGTGACATGAATGAAAGAATGGATGGGCCAAAGGCCAATCTGACATTAATGAAAGAATGAATGGGCCGAAGGCCGTTTGACATGAATGGATTGGGCCCGAGGCCGTTCGATGTGTTTGGAACCGCAGTTACTTGACCTATGTATATATATATTAAATAGAAATATGAATTGGGCCCAAGGCCGTTTGGTGCATATTGTTCTAAGTACCGTTCATGTAACTTCTTTATTTGATATTATTCACTGGGCTTTCGCTCACGCTCATTCATGTGTCTGTAGATGAGCCAAGGGAAGTCCAAACCCAGTCTCAGTGAAGTCTGTGAGAAACAGCCAAGTTTTGAAGAGTCAGCCATACGTCTCACGCATGAGACTTGTTTTCGCCTTTTGCTAGTTTGCTATATTTTGTCATGTTGGCAAGAACTTTGGTTTACAGTTGTATATAGTTTTGATTCGCTGACTTAGACTTGAATGATTCTGTATGTACAGAACTTTGTGTTATTACATATCTTGATGTGAGTTATTAACATATGTATGTATGGATTGTTATGACGTGCCATGTAAGCACAGCTCTATGGACAAAAGTTTGAAATTGCTTCTGTTTGGCCGCTTTACTCTGATGAGTTATGTCTTGTTTGGTTTGAGGCCGTAGGTAAACCCTTGATTACTGGCCAGTTATGTCCTTAACCCATAGGGGCGGGTTCGGGTCATGACATGAATGAATGAGCCAAAGGTCGTCTGACACGAATGAATGGGCCGAAGGCTATCTAACATGAATGAATGGGCCGAAGGCCATTTGACATGAACGAATGAATGAATGGGCCGAAGGCCGTCTGACATGAATGAAAGAATGAATGGGCCGAAGGCCGATCGACATAAATGAACGAATGAATAGGCCAAAGGCCGTTTGACATGAATGAATGATTGGGCCGAAGGCCGTTTGATACGAGTGAATGGGCCGAAGGCCGTTTGACAAGAACGAAGTGGGCCAGAGGCCATTTGATATGTTCGGGCTTGAATCGCCTAATGTACTAAAATAATGCACTAAATAGAATTCTACATGGGCCCAAGGCCATTTGATATATGTGAATCTCATTTGCGTAGCTTCTTTATTAGATATTATTCACTGGGCTTTCACTCACACTCATTCATGTATATGTAGGTGAGCAAAGAGATGTCCAAACCTAGTCCCGGTGAAGTCTGTGAGAAAGGTCAAGTTTTGGAAAGTCAGCTCTAAATGTCTCACACATGAGACTTACTTTCGCCTCTTTTGATCTCTTGTTGTAATCTCGTTGTGTTGGCGAAATGTTGGACTACCTTTATACATAAGTTTTTGGCTAGGCTGACTAAGACTTGAATGATCCTGTTATGTAAAGCTTATATGTTAACTTCCCTTTTGATTTGAGTTATTAACGAATACTTATGTGAAATGTTATGGTATGCATATAAGCACAGCTCTATGGACAAAGTTTTAAATTTACTTCCGTTTGGCCCCTTTACTCTAATGAGATACGTCTTGTTTGGTTTGAGGCCGCAGGTAATCCCTTGATTACTGGCTGGTTATGACCTTAATCCATAGGGGCGGGTTCGAGTCATGACATATACAATCCAACATATAACCACAACCTAGAATCTCCCATGATTCCCAACATTTAGAAACAACCCATATCCCACATTTTAAAGACAACTTTTCAAGACTTATATAACTTTCCGTTGAACTCAACATTTCAAAGGAGTAACTAATATACTCGATATTCCAAAAGTTTCATAAGTGTTTTCTGAATCAAGTCCTCAATTTTGAAAACCAAACAAAATCTTTTCTCAATAATCCGACAACTCCCAAAACATTGCCATTCAGGATTTTTCACAAATTGGGGTTTTCTCACTTTCAAATATCCATGTGTAATTTTATATACAAAATGCCTTAAATAACAAGATTATACGTAAACAACTCCCAATTTAACCAAACCCTCAATTTACACTTCAAACATCTCATAAATGAATTTGATGTTCAAAAACAATATATTAGCACACCACCAAATTTAAAACTATTTATCAATTTCCCATTTTGTTTTGACTCACACAAAAACCTTCCATCAATTTTTGTTTTCACCCTCAACCAAGATGACCAATATGATTTTTTACCAAATCACATACTTACTAAATATTACAATTTCCATCCTACTATATCAAAAGTCATGGTATAATCTCAATAACACTTTTAACCATAACGGATATAACCTTTTACCAAAACTAATTTAATCCACTAAATTAGTAAGTTTATCATATTCAAAAAACTTTCAATTTTATAATACCAAACCTAACTTCACATGCCTCATCCCTCAAACATAACTATTTTCATGCCAAACTACTTAAAGAGGTAATATTTTTCCCAAATTCCCTACCAATAACAATTTCACAACTTTTTCTAAAATTACCTAACCAACATGATATTTACATCAAAGTTATGAAATATGCCAAGAGTATATTTCAAGGTTATGAGTTCAAAAGTCCACACTTCACATTTTTCATTTTCACAAAAAAAAAAAAAAAAAAGTACACAACTTAATCATCAACATATCACCTTCCATAAAGTTTAATGAATATATACTTTAAAGTTTTTAATCCCAAAAAACAACTCTATAATCCCAACTTAACAATTTACACAATATTCCTCAATATCAATTTATTTTTCTCAAAAAATTCCAAATCAAAGATAAAAAAAAAATTTCAACTTTATATTTCTCAAAATAAATCATCTAATCATAATATGATGTAGATACAATCGATACAACTTTTAAATTTTTTTTTTTGGTTTTTTTTTGTTTTTTTTTTTTTTTTGCAAAATTATCAAACACAAAATGATTTTCCCAAATCAATCTCAAAATGTCAACATTCTTAACATTTCAACATAATATTTGTTCTAAAAATTACCAAACGAAAATTAAAGAAAATATTATATATATATATGCAATACCTCTTAAAATGACATATTTTCTCAAAATAACCCTAACATAGCTTTAATGTAATAATATGAAGAAAGTCCCTACCTCAAATATGAAGAAAATCAATCTAAAAATGCAAACATCGCCCGATCATGGATCCGAGACCACCATTGCGAAGATCACGACGAGTTCTTTGAGTTTCATTTACAACACTTTTGCAAAATCTCACTCTAAAGACTCCCATTTGAAGCTCAAAGATTGAGCAACAATGGAGAACAAAACAGAGAGAGAGAGAGAGAGAGAGAGAGAGAGAGAGAGAGAGACGTTGAGAGGAAGAGAGAGTTGAGCTCTCTGCGTAGCAAAATGAAAAGCAAAAAGGAAGGGAAGGGAAATGGAGGGGCGTGGGGGACAACCCCACGTGGGTTGTCTTCCCAAGAATGGTTTCTTTTCAAAAAAATAATTTAATTTTTGTAATAATACCTCAAAATTTTATAATATAAATTATAAAATGATATAATTTTTCTCACCACAAAATATAATATTTTTGTACACCATAAAATATAATACTTTACTCACCACGAAATATACACCCATTTTATACACTATAAAAATATACAATTTTTCACCATATGGTACACACCATAAAATCAACTATTAAATATTTATTATAATCCCATATAATAAATAATAATAACTTACCAATCACATAATTAAAAGGGACCAAATAATTAAACATGAATCATAAACAAATTCAAATTAAATTGAATCTAAATCATGGGTCTCATCCACAAGTCAAACATGGTCCAATTATATACCAAAATAGACCCAATTAATTTATCTCAAATCATGGTCCAAACACTCAAAACTCAATTTCAATTTCCGTTATAAATTAAATTGAACACCAATCAGTCCACAAATTTTTTTTTTTATAAAATAAATACTCATCAATTAATTTTTGAAATTTTTATCCAATGTGCTAGACTCATATGGGAACAATAATAACAAATAATAAAAAAAAATTCATAATTTCAGAGATTCAAAATTATATATTTTTTTTAAAATAAATTATTACAAAATTGAATCATTTTCGCACATAACTTTACACAACACTCCAATCCAAATATTATTCAATTAATTAATGCACTGACTATTGAAAAGAAAATATTTTGGGACATTACAAGATATGTGAGTCCATATCTACAAGACCATCACATATGTGCTTAGGGACGATCCTTCTGCTAGCAATAGATTACCAAAAAAAAAAAAGTAAAACAAACATGCAAATGAACTGAAAACTTAAAAAATTTCAAATTTGTTTGACGTTCCATCTCCTCAAGGCGGGTTGGTTTAGGGGAGAGAAGGCGGTGGTTAGGAGGGAGATGTGGTGACAATGGTGGAGAGAGACATAGAATGGATGTACTTGCTATTAAGTTTTAAATCTTCATTTTTTGATTTTTCGTCTGTGCTTGATTTTATCTTGCATTTCAATAATAGATAAATCCTAGGTCAAGCATGGAATCTTCTCAACTCTTGTTTTTCATGGAGTTTAAACGGTTGTTCTCCTTGGTTTTCTACTCCAAGCTTTCTATTACGGATGGTAGGTTAGGTTCAGTTTTCTACGTTGTTGTATCTAGATTTAATTGAGAAAAAAAGAGAGAAAAAAAATGCATGAGAGAAAAAAAAATTTAATTACCTTGCACATAATTGCACTGTAGAAATTATAGAATAATGTACAACTATAACTATCTTTAAATATAATAAATTTCACTTTATTCTCTTATCTTTTTGTCTATGTACAAATTTCTTTTCTCATTTGAAAATAACCACATAACCCTTTATGATTTGTGAACTAAAATGAACCGTTAAATATACTTAACAGTAAATGTGAAACATATGCGAAATATAAAGAGATTATATACTCATTTTCAAAATTTAAGGAGCATATGGAATAAAGGATAAGTGGTTAAAGTGTATTTTGCTTCCGAAGCAAATAACAAAAATATTCGTCATTCAGATACTTAGATTACTTATATATAAGAATATTTTAGTTTTTTTAATTAAATTTTTAATTGACCTAATAGTGTATTTTAGTTTAAAAATTACAAAAGGACTATATGATTATTTTCAAATAAAAAGAGTATGATCTGCATATGGATCAAAATAAAATTTGGCCTTTCAAATAAAATGCATTATAGGGATTCCCAAAGGGTGATATTCATTGGAGGGAAACTATAACTGGGTTCGGTGGTGTGGTTACATTTTTCCTGAAGTTTAATTACCGTGTAGATAATTACATGGTGCATATTTTTTCCTATTGAACTCTAGGAAATTATTTTTTTTTATTGAAGACCATTCTAAATGAATAATAATAAATATATAAAATAGTAATTTGGTGATAAATCTAATCTAAGGATGGTATAAGACATTAGGTCCAGAGTATATTTTTTATTGGTAAAAGATCCACCCTCTGTGAAATAGTTTGGTGAGACGTTCTTTATTTGTTTTGAAGGACATTTTGTTTTCAATTTTACCCCTTAATTTATCTGCATTTCGTGTCATTGTTCGACGCTATGCTTCTATTTGTCTAGATGTGATCCAAGCAGGTTCAAGTGCTTGAAGAACATATTTTCTAAAACAAATATGATTACCTCGATAAGATATTTCCTTCATTCTTTCTCTATGTTGTTTACGGAATCTAGTTCTTTTGAGATTATAATTGATTATGGTTTTTTCTAAATTCCGTCTCTTCTACAGAACCGGATGTGAGAGTTTCTTCTCATCCACCTCCTTGAGAATAAAAAAGGATTCAAAATATTTAATTTGAATTAGCATACACATATTTAATGAATAATAGATTCAAGGGGATTTTTTTTTTTTTTAGGGTCCCTGGTATTAAGATTTTATAGCATAAAGGACATTTAATATTTTCGTAATGTCTAAGGTCCCTCAACATCATGCCAGAGAAATTTCGATCCCAGAGAAATTCTGGATTTCCCAAAGAATTTCTCTGTGTTCAAACTAGAGAAAATTGAAATTTCTCTGGCTCTGTTCACAGAGAATTTCTATGGCTTTGTTCACAAATTTCTCTATGTTTGTTCACAATTTTAAACTAGAGAAAATTGTTTTAACCAAAACCAGAGAAATTGTTTTAACTAAATCAGAGAAATTTTAATCAAACCTCTCTTTTTATAACAAGGTTATATTCCTTGAAAGATGTAAGCCCTTGGGGCTATTTTAATTTGAGACAAGAAATTGTTTTGTAATAGTATCATTTCCTGTAAAT
This sequence comes from Camellia japonica, assembly GCA_030407325.1. Taxonomy (NCBI): domain Eukaryota; kingdom Viridiplantae; phylum Streptophyta; class Magnoliopsida; order Ericales; family Theaceae; genus Camellia; species Camellia japonica. The sequence continues at coordinate 7,782 of JAPPVO010007947.1, forward strand.
TCAAGCTTAAGAGTTATGAATGTGTAATGCATGTTGAAAAAATCTACAAAATCCTCTAGATATTGATTTGTGATTATGTATCAATTTTAAACAGTAAATAACAATCACAATCAAACAATCAAGGCAAATTAACACAACGATTTTAACGTGGAAAAACCACAATTGAAGCGCCTCCTATGTCATAAAAAAAACCACAGGAAAAGCCACAAAACAATCCACTAAGAAGACATAAAAGAATTACACTAGTGTACTCTCGATTACCTAGCGAATCCACGCTTGAATCGACCGACCCCTATGTGCCTCTTCCAGCTCCGTCTTCACCTCGAAATTGTCTTCCCAAATTTGAATCCACAACACCGATGTTGAATCCACGACAATGAGCCTGTGACGCCCCAAAAAAATTGCGAACTTCAGAGAATATATTATCAATTAAATACAAGGTTTATCTAAGGTTAGGAGTCTAGGAAACGGTACTAATGAGTTCTATGGCCAATAACCGAGTAAGATCCTAGATCGCCGGAGGAGTCAAGTTAGCCTCCCTTCTATGTCCAGCTTTCTTAGGTAGCGCACTACCCTTTTGACAGATCTTAAAAGGCATTGACGCAAGGTCTCATAAGCAACGCAGAGATAGGCATAGGATTACAAGGTAAAAAATAATTACAGCATCTCAAATTTTAAATTTACAAAACGAGTTCCATTACTATTACAATACAAAAAGAATAAATAAAGGCACAATTGGACTAATCAGCAAAATGGTTCCAAACTTTCTCTAAGGAAAACTTAAGTCTTCAAATGTCTTTGACTCTTTGTTGGCTTCGTACATTTGTTCGATACCTGGCATGAAACGCCATGAGCATGAATGCCCAGAAACGCACACACACCCCATCCTTTTTTCCCAATCCAATACACCATCACAATTACAACAAGCAAGTAATGAAGCAAGATAATCATTCAATAATAAAGGATTACAAGGTTAGATGTTAGAAATCTAGAAATCCCCCAACGAGACTTCGTCCTTCCAACCACAAGAATCGGACGCGGATTATTCAGTATGCCCCCTCTTTTGCTGCTTTGTTGCAGAACTAACCTCGGATACCTACCAGTGGTTATATACCACGTAGCACCAACCGCAGGGCCTCAAAAGAGACAGTAATAATGGGCCTTGCCCAAATCCCTCCTTACACCAAATACCTAGGGTCCGAATACAACCGCTCCGTTCAAGGGTTCCGAAAACCACTTGCGCAAGATTTTAACTTCCAAATAGGCAACGCAACCCTTCAACCGATCAATATCTTAGTAACCTTGTCCAAAAATTCGCAATGCATTACCACCCATTAAGTTTTCTTTTTAAGTTAGATATTTTAAGTCAGAGTTAGGACATGCTCTTAAAACAACATCTATTGCACAAGTTTGAACAACTAAATAGTACAAATAGAAGGAGATAAGGTTACAACACATGAGATTCACATATGAAGATAGGCACAACTAGCTCTAGGCATATTCAAGTAGTTAAGGGAACAAATTCGCACATGAATATAATTTCCAGATTTGCATAAGTGTGAGCACCATCGAAGGATTAAAATAAAATACATAAACCTATGACATGTGAAATATCATATCGAGACGTGATCATAAATTAATAAGCATATTTATGAACACAAGAGCATAAAATACTAATAAAAACAAAATTTCCAGATTCAGTACTACCTACAGATTATACTCAAAAGGGCAATTTCAGACTTTTCCAGAGCCCGGCCTTCCTATGGTTCGTAGGAAATTTTATATAGTTTTCAGAACATTTTTGGGAAATGGAATAGCTTTTCCAGATTTGTAGTTATTTCAGAAATCTCCAGCTCTGTCCAGATTCGTCGACCGTTACGAAAATTAGATTTTCTCGCAAACCACTCACTCGTTTTCGATGAACCAATTTTCCTTGAAAGATAACTCCTTAAGAAAGATTTTGACATAAAATGGGGGTCTAGAATATTTTTATACATGTTTCTACAATTTTCGTAAGGTGGCTGCAAAACAGATTTTTCTGGCACAGTTCTTGAAAATAGAAAGTTGGTGAGAAAAGAGGTCAGCTAGGGGAAATTTCCCACTTATCTTGTGATGAAAACATGTTGAATAATATGTATTAAACTCATAAATTTAAGGTGAAGGTGTGCCTTTGAAAATTTTGAGAGATTGATAGGGAAAAATGTAGTCTTATACCGTTTAAGAGAAATAGAAGAAGGGTAGAATCAAGGCTCAACTCCTTTCATTTTTGACACAAGAATACCATTATAACACATCTTAAAATACCATTTTAAACTTCTAATAACATGTATTTGAAAAAGAAAACTGGAAGAGAGAGTTGTGTTGCGGCTTACTTGAGGGTTGTTGGAATTGCTAACAAACTTCTTCTCCTATCTTCCACCAAGCACACCCTCCTCCCTCTCTTCTCTCACTTGAATATAGTGTGGGTGTGTGTGTGTGGGTGTGTATATGTGCTCAAAAAATGGGGATGAGTGTTATATTTATAGAGAATTTGGTGTGAAAAGTCCCAAATGCCCATTGGTTCCAATTCAATTGAATAGTGCCTTGATTTAGTTTAAATGTAATGGAATGAGGGAGGACTAGAACCTTAATTATGTATTTAATTATGATCTAGTTAGGTTTCGGGCTAATTTAAATACCTTCTAGTTAGAAGTACACACATATATATAGAAAATCTTTATAGGTACCAAAGTCATTATTGCTCCAAGATTTCAACGGATTTGTTTGTACTAAAGTACAATAATTATAGCCTAGGAGGTATGATGGCTAGCCATGTGATGGTGAATTGATGGACTTATTTTATATTTTTTTTGTTAGAAATTGTAAAATATAATGTTAAAAAAAGGTTTTAAGGTACAAGTGTATATAAATATATAATGTACTTGTTTGGGGTCAATTTGTGATTTAATAAAAATGTGAGGGCTTGGGCTCAATTAAAGTATCTATTTCAAGTGTAGATTTAATAAATTAGTGTTAGGAAAAATAATTTGGTTTGTATTATCATGCTTTAAATTTAAAGTTAAATAACCGAACGAAGACTGTGAAAACCGGAAGTTAAGGTTTAGAGCGATTAATCTAAAATTTGAGAGTTAAATAAATAATATTAGAGTGTTAGAAATGATTTCTAAGCTTCCAGGGTCGATTAGGGTTTGTATGGGTTCGTCCGTCATGCGTTTTCGGTTCTAGGGTTTAATTTGCGAACAATCAACGAATTAAGGGCTTTATTATAATAACTCAAAATTTAGGGACCTAATAAGGTTTACAAAATTTAGGGGTCTCACAACCTATCCCCCTTAAATAAATTTCGTCCTCGAAATTTCAATCATTCTTCATGTCTCAAATTGTTGTGGGCAATTGCGTCCTAGTGCTGGCAACGTGTTTTTAAATCATTCGAATCATCTTCTCCTTTTATGTTATTCTCCGTTTTGTCTAGAGTCGCCATTGGTCTTATTCTAATAATAGCGTTTTGAATCGAATTCCTCCCCTGATTAATGACTAAGGAGATAAGCTAATCTCCCACGCTTCTTGAACTGTTGACTATATGGGTAATGACGCTACTGCTTCAGTGTGAGGGCCTGTATTGCCAATTTCCTAATGTGGCAATCTACACTTCCGATTGTGTTGGTTGATTTGCTGCATCATTAATCTATCCCTCTTAAATAATAAAAGCATTCTGTTGGATGGGTAAGTCATCTCCTTCTTTTGGCAACTTTCGATAATAGCTAAGGTACAAGTAACAAATCTATTTCTAGGATGAGGTTGATGTCAGGTATCTTCATTCTTCAGGAGTCAAGAATTGTCGTACATTCAATTTCTAAGGGTCCACATACAAGTTCTAATGGTCCGATATATGTAGACGCGCCCGCGTGGGCCTCAACGCTACAGTTTGGACTCAAATTGTCACGGTTCTTAATCTGAACTAAAGAGTCCAAATCCGGCAAATCATTTTCGAAAACAGATTTTTGTAAAGAAGTGCCAAATATGGACTGCTTTGCCAGATACAGAGTCGCCACCTAAATATTTTTTATGGGGGAATTTAGGAAACCCTGACTCGTTTGCCTAAGGCCACGTGTCCATCATCACCAAAGTTGCCTTGGCTCGGCAACTTGGGTACGATTGGGGAAGGTCAGCTATGAGCACCCCCGCTGGCCCGATCAAAGATCGGCCTCTACTAACCATGATATCTTGTTTTGAAAACATTATGTGTTCTTATTCCGATTAATTAGCTAATCTTACTATGTGATGCGCACAACACAAAAGTATAGACTCGATGCCCTAATTTGGAATAAAGCATTGCATATCCGTTCGTTTGGAAAATGGTTTGGAATTTGCTACTCGCGAGTAGGCTAAAACACGGATTTCAATGAGTTGTTCCAACTCAAACAATCCAACTTTCACCCACAGGCATTCAGGCAGTAATATCACATAAGCACATAGCCACATGGTAAGCATGATGTCATGTTAACATTCACACTCATGCGGGATGCTAAAGCATAAATACTTACATTGTACTCCGCGCCAAAATAATGAACTAGTTAGTAATCATGCATGATCCTAGTTCATGTTAAGTGGCTAATGCATCGCATACAAAATGCAACTATAATAGGCTCGGCTAATCCTAGTCTGGCATGTGGAATGCAACAAATAACATGTATTCAAGTTAGATTTGGAATACTATGCGGTTAGCATGATGCGCCGAGCCCGGTGCATGCAATACAAATGAATGGATGCACGCATGCGTAGCATAAGGATGCTAAATTAAATATGCCCTAATACTAACCATCAAAAGCAGGTAAGTAAAGGGGAGAAAGAAGTGGGGATTGGAAGATGTGCACACACGCACCCACACTTATTACAAATTCGTCCTCGCTCAGAGGGACCAAAAGAATAATACAATTTAATCAGCTAACAAGATAATTAAATAGTTACAGACCACCTAATTAATTAACAAATCAATTAAGTTAAGGAAAGCATTAAAAGGCCTCGGGAAGAGGGATGCACGCGTGGTCGAATTGGCTTCGCCCGGAAATCCAATGCCATGCACAAGCTGCCTCTGTTTTCCCTGCTCTGCTCCTCTGAAAATGGCACAATTCCCAAGGAACACTCTTTGAACACTGTGGAACACCACCGGCCAAGGGGAAACAACACCGGCCAAAGATAAGTGGCCATCGACCACAAATGAAGCCATCGGCTATAAATGGATGCCGGTCAGCACTGAATGACGTCGGTCGGCCATCTATGCCTGCAGAATTTTGCTTTGACAGCAATAGAGGACAAGCAAGGTATGGCAATGCATTTCAAGCAATGTTTGCACCAACACACCCCTTATCATGTTTATGACTCAAAGGAGGATGTTCCTTGATTCTCGGACCACCAATCGCGCATTTCGATGCGTGATGGTCCAAGAAGTCAAGTTGTGCATTTTCATGTCAAATGAAATGCAAACCAAATAAATGCATGTTCAATGCAATGCACCCTAGGCATGGAAACCAAGTATGCAACATGGGAATGTGGCAAGCATGCAAGGCATATAACAAGTATGCAAGCTAATTGAGCATGCAAGATGCAATGCCAACATGCAAATATGCAAAACACATGGCATGTTGGGCAATCAAAACAAAGATGAGAATGCATGCCAAATGCACTATGATTCAAGTATGCAACACATGCGATAGGCCAAATATGCAACAACACACAAGGCGAGCATGCAACAACACGCGAACAATGGACTTACACCCAGATGGGCAGCCTTCTATTATGCCAAAATCAGTGGCCAAATGCTAAGGAAATGAGGGCCAAAATACACACAAACATGCATGCACACATGGTTCAAAACTTGAGCACCAAAGAGCAACTTTTAAGCATACTTAAAAGAGGACAATCATGGACTAATGGCATGCATACCAAGCTCCGAAATCATGCTATAAAAGGTGCCAAACCAAGTAAGCAAAGTAAGCATACCATGCAACCAAGCCTAAAGCCTAAGGCTCACCAAAGAGGCATTGAACTACGCTTAGCAAGACCAAACATGGCATGATTTAAGCAACTAAAATCAGAGTTTTAGCATGTTAAAATGAACCTCAAAACCCACTTAGATGGCATCTAAATGACTTACACATGGAAGCAAACAAAAGAGGCCAAACATGGAGCACAAGATTACAACCTTTTAAAACATTAAAGGAGCATCAAATGCAAGCATACAAGCATACCATGGGGACTGAAATGATGCTATAAGTGGTGCCAAACCACTGAAACAAGCCAAACAATGCATGCTCAACACTCACAAACTCGAGACTAGCAAGCCAAAATGCAAGGTGGCTATACAAAGCATGTCAAGCATGGCCAAAGAAACTAAAAACAGAGCTAAAGCATACTAAAACATACACAAAAGCTTCATAAAGCTTGGCCAAAATCATGCTAGAACAAGGGTCAAAACCTAAAGCATGTTAAGGCAAAATATAGCATTACAAGACAAGTATGCAAGGCATGCATGGTGTGTCTAAACCAACTAAAAATAGTGCTATATCATGGCAAAATAAGCACAAATAACACTTAAGACATGGCCAACATGAACTTAAAAATGATGCTCACACATGAGGCAAAAATGACACATTTTGAAGACAACAAGGAGAGGGGATGGCCCTCTCCTTCTTAGGACCTTAAACCACCATCCTCACCACTGTAATCCCTCAAGATTTCAGTGGTGAGGAGGCCGAAACAAGGTGGTCCCGAAGCTCACCAAAATAGCACAAAATGGGGGCCAAACAAGGCCTAAGAGGGGTCAAACAACCCCAAAGCTCAAAGAAACCTTAAACAACTATTTTAAGCAAGTAAAAACAGGACTTTTATATGTTATACACTAAGCTCAAAAATAGATGCAAGATAGGCAAAAAGACTATGGAAAAATGGGGTATTTAAAGGTAAAGTTCTTACCCTTGAAGACCTCCTTAAAAAATGGTGCTCCAGCAGCCTCCTTAGCTCAAAACCAAGTCCAAAACTCTGAAAATAACTCTTTAGTACCTCAGTAGCTAAAGGAAAGTGTAATGGTAGCTGTTTGTGTACATAACTATGAACAAACACACACTTAAGCACAAAAGGAGGGGAGATAGAGATAGATAGATACACAAGACCTAACCCTAGTTCAGACCTCTCTCTGGAATTTTTTTAACCCTTGAGGAGGGAGGAGAGGCCCTCCCTTTATAGAGGACCACTCTTGCAAAGCTTACAAAACAAGCTAAGCAAGAGTGAAATCCCTCCATACACGTGTATGGAGGGGGTGCAAAGTGTATGCCAGCTAGCACAGCTGGCATAAAAATATCTGCAAAAGCAGATGCACAGTGGTCGGCCAGCCAAAAATGTCAAATTGACCAAATATATGGTCGACCGACCAAAAATAGTGCCGGCCGGCCATCACCAATGGTCGGTGGCAACAAAATAGTGGCCAGTGGCCTCAAGCCATGGCCGGTGAGGTGTGGGGATGGCCAACAAGCCATTCCCTGCCCCTCAAAGGCAAAACACAAGTGTTTGGTGCAAAACCAAACACAAAACAGTCGAGTCGAGAGGTCTTGAGGCAGGGCGGGTGGCCGAGGCCTCCGGGAACTCAAGATGAACACGAACATGGATGACCACTGAGTGTTCAAACGGTGACGTCCAAGTCTTGAGGACGGTCAAAAATGAGGTGTCTACAGTTGCCCCTCTTTGACAGAACTCGAAAGTCATAACAAATGACGGGAGTGAATGTCAAAGCCCAGAGACGACCCATTTTTGACAAGGCCGAAGACTTAGACAAAGCATACAAGCTACAAATAAGATATGTGCCCGAAGGCAGGGGCAAAATGCAAGACAATGCAAGAAGCTGAACATAACTTATGATCATGCAAAGAAAGCTGTAATGAAGCATGACAATGTAACAGTTTTAAGCAGTCAAACACAAATCCAATTACATTATAATGCAGAAAGGATGTAAGAGAATTATGTAATTCTCGCTATGTTTCACGGGGAGAATACAATACCTGTCCGGTCCGTCTGGTCGTGCCAGCTTCAAATGAACCGTACATACAATATCGTGCTTGAAAGAGAAAGAAAACTCAACAAGTACAATATTGTTAGCAACATGCATAACGATGCAATCGAAAGCTGTGTGACAACGCAAGTGTAGGAGTGCATGACAATGCAACCTATGTGTGACAACGCAGAACAATGCGGAATGGATGCAAAATGATATGCAACATTTACAAATCTACGTATAAACAGTGCAAATGATATGCAATGCAATTGAATCGTGATCAAATCATGAGCGGTTCTCAAACCACAATACCAGCAGTGGAATAGGCACGTACACATGCAGAACTATGAGTGATGTAGACGGAACACAAGAACAAGTAATTGGGAGGAATGACATAAGTGGGGAAATGACCAGCTGAGGAAAGACCGTGATCCTAAATGTTGGATGCAACAAATTACACTATAATGTAGTATATACAGTGGATAAGGCCTACAGCCAAACCGTATCTTGCCTAGGAAAGGCATGGACACATACAAACTGCGTCTAACACAGAAACGGTGCCATCACCCTCAAACCACAATACCAGCAGTGGAATAGGCGCGTACACATAATATCATAACTGTGCTTCGACGTGAGAAATATGGGCACATACCAAACCAAGCTCAACAAGGAAAGGCGCAAGCCATAGATGGAGGTGATGCAATGAATGCATGCAAGCTACAATGCAATATATACAATATGCAATGGAATGTAATATTATGTACAATGCATTTTATACAATGAATGCGATGTACAATGCAACCTGCTGGGGAAAATGCAACGGATGCAGTGGAAAAGGCCTATGGTCGAACCGTGTCTTGCCTAGGAAAGGCATAGACACATACAAACCACGTCTAATACAGAAACGGTGCCATCACCCTCAAACCACAATACCAGCAGTGGAATAGGCACGTACACATAATATCATAACTGTGCTTCGAAGTGAGAAATATGGGCACATACCAAACCAAGCTCAACAAGGAAAGACGCAAGCCATAGATGGAGGTGATGCAATGAATGCATGCAAGCTACAATGCAATATATACAATATGCAATGGAATGTAATATTATGTACAATGCATTATATACAATGAATGCGATGTACAATGCACTATATACAGTGGATGCATGACATATGCAATATTTACACTGAAATGCATGACATATGCAATATATACAATGATGCATGACATATGCATGTTATTTTTGTTATTTTTCTATTTTTTGAAATGCATGCAAAGTGCGAATGATGCAAATGCGCGACAATGCGCGTCTTTTGAGATGCATGACAATGCACGTGAACTCGAACGTGCGATAACGCACGTCGCTTGCTATGCATGACAATGCATGTGAGGTGCGCATGACGATGCGACATAAAGAATGTGCATACTAATGCAAGTATGACATGCGCATGACAATGCGAGATGTGTGCATGACGAGGCGAGTGAGATGGCGTATAACCAACGCGCGTTTCACGACAAAACGTTGTAACGTATGCATGTGGGGCAACTTTCGAATCTCGCAAGAAACAAAAAGGATACACCTCGCATGTATTCGAGTGCTACGCACAGAAGACACGGCACAAAGACCGGTTAAGCTTCGGAAATGCATTTTCTTGCACTGTTTTGAGCAATGGAGGCACTATCTTGAGCAATGAAGGCCCCAAACCATATCAAAGACCCAAACAAAGGTGTAGGAGGCTCACCGGCCATGAGGGGAGTCCACCGGCCACAAAATAAGGCCACCGGCCATCTATTCGGCCGTCCGGCCAACAATATGGCCGACCGGCCAAAAGTGCCTGTTCGGGGCAGTTTTGACATTTCGGCACGGGTCTTTAAATATAGGGCTTCGGTAACATGCCCGCGAGGGACCTCGGCTAGTTACAGTTCGGACTCCCCTTTTTTGTTTGTTGCGGTTCTTAATCTGAACCAAAGAGTCCAACTCTGGCAAATCGTTTTGAGAAAAATAGATTCTGAAAAGACGTGCCAAACATGGACTGCTTTGCCAGATACAGAGTCGCCACCTAAATATTTTTTAAAATGGGAAATTTAGGAAACCCTGACTCGGTGCCGAAGGCCATGTGTCCGTCATCACCAAAGTTGTCTTGGCTCGGGAGCTTGGGTACGATCGGGGAAGGTCAGCTATGAGCACCCCCTTTCGCCCGGTCCGAAGACCGGCCTCTACTAACCATGATATCCGATTTTGAAAACGTTATGTGTTCTTATTCCGGTTATTAGCCTAGAATTACTATGTTATGCGCACAGCAAACAAGTATAGACTAGATTGCCTAATTTGGAAACAAGCATTGCCTATCCGTTTGTTTTGAAAAGCGCTTTGGAATTTGCTACTCGCAAGTAGGCTAAAACACGGATTTTAACGAGTTTTTCCAACTTAAACAATCCAACCTTCACCCACAGGCAATCAGGCAGTTTATCTCATATAAGCATTTAGCCGCATGGTAAGCATACTGTCATGTTAACATTCACACGCATGCGAGATGCTTAAAGCGTAAATACTTACATTGTACTCCAAGCCAAAACAATAAACTAGTTAGAAAACATGCATGTCCTAGTTCATGTTAAGTGGCTAATGCAACACATACAGGATGTGATTAGGATGGGCTCGGGG
>JAPPVO010007948.1:0-13522 GCA_030407325.1 Camellia japonica
TCTCCTAGCTTGGGATTGTTCTTTATCGTTGGTCTCCAATCTGGGCTCTCTTGTTTCACCGATGCAGAGTATGTAGGATCTAGGACTGATTGGCGTTCCATTTCTGGCTTCTGTGCTTTCTATGGTGATCATCTTATCTCATGGAAAGTAAGAAGTAAGCGGTGGTTTCTAGGTCTTCTGTAGAGGTTGAGTATTGGGCTATGGCACATGGTATATGTGAGATTCTTTGGATTCACTCTATTTTGGCAAAGTTAGGTTTTGAGGAGATTGTTCCTTCCGCTTTATTTTGTGATAACAAATCTGCCATTATGTTATCCTCTGATTCTGTACTTCATGAGCGTACCAAGCATATCGAGGTTGACATACATGTTGAATGTAACAATTTCTATGTAACAATTTTTACCTACTCCACCTACAATTTCTACCTACTCCACCTACAAATACTCCACCTACTCCACATTAGTTAGTGCTCCATTAGTTAGTGCTATAGTTAGTGCCCATATGTTAGTGATATAGTTAGTGATCCATTATGGTATAGTGCTCCATTATGGCTCCATTGTATCCCATTTCTCTCTATAAAAGAGAGCTCTTGTAAGAACATTAGATATCAATCAATAATATCTATACATTAATTTTCTACATGGTATCAGAGCAAGGTTGAGAACCTAGTCATTCTGCTTCACCGGCGGGCGGCAACCTCGCCTTGGCCGCCCGCCGGACCTCTACACATACCTTCACTCCGCTGCCACAAATTCCATAGCAGAACTCCGCTCTACACCGAGCCACCACCACTGTTATGAACTAGCTGATGAAGCAAGGTTTTGGGGAGCATTTGGGTTTTATGCTGCTTTGACTGCGGCTTATCTTGTAGCTGGCTTGAGTGGAGGTTTCTTGACTTTTTCCTCGTCAGTTTTTATGCTTCCTGCATGGATCTGCTTCTGCCTATCACTGAAGTTTTTTGGTCATCAATCACTCAGGTCAATAGCATGTTATGTTGTACTCTAATACTTGCCTTGCCTATTCTGTCTACTTTGGTGGGTTTATTGCCCAATTCTTAATTGAGAAGATGGGAATGATGGGTTCTCTGCCACCTCCTCATGGTTATTTCGTTCCTGACATTGTAGTAGCAGCACTTACTGGAGTTGTAACTGGTTGGTGTGTGGGACCTCTTATACTTGTTCTTGGCCATTGGTTAGCCAGATCAGCTATCCTACAATTCTTGCTGCAACTTACCGTGATTGCCATGGCACTCTCATCACGATTCTTTCCATATAGTATTGACGCACCTAAAAGAGTTGTTTTCCAGCATACAGTTTTAACTACAGATGCAAGTCACTTGTGGACACCAATTATGAGTTTTCTGTTGTTGACTCCAATTCTCTACTTTTTGTCTTCAAACATGCGCCTGAAGTGGCAAAAGAATTGCACATGGTGTCTTTCCTGGACTTGCATCTGCATTACAGCAGAATTTTAACCAGTCCTTGGCACAAGTCCTATGAATTTTAACCTACAACAACATCACCTGTCTGCCATGGCAAATCAACAGCAACTGCCTGCTGTTCAGCAGCAATTGCTTCAGCCACTCCAACAATCACCTTCTCAGTTTGCTCAGATGCTATCTCAACAGAAACAAACTCTACAAGCAAGCTTTCAATCATCTCAGCAGACGTTCTCTCAGCTTCAACAACAATTTCAGCAGATGCAACCTTCAAATCAAACTCTAATGCAACAGCAAAGTTCTCAGGCTACCAAACAGCAGGCTCCATGGGCGGGGATGGCACCACAAACAGTTGCCAGCACCCCTGCTATCACTTCAGCGGCAGATGTGCAGCCTGCCACATCTGCTGCCTCAGTTCTTTCTGCAGTATCCCAGGCAGTGGCTCCTGTAAAATGTAATTGGACGGAACACACCTCCCCTGATGGATACAAGTACTATTATAATAGTTCAACTGGTCAAAGCACATGGGAGAAACCAGAGGAGTTGACATTGTTTGAACAGCAGCAGTAGCAGCAGCAGAAAAAACCATCAGTTCAACAGCCTCAAACTCAGTCTTGCACCAGAAAAAATGTGAACCACTCTCCACCTTTTGTTTTGATTTCAAATATGTTCTTCTTATTTCTTTATTTATTTTTCTTTCACATTATTTTTAATTTTTTTCAAATCAAATTCATACCATTCAGATTTGCACACCAACCTTCTTTTATTCATCCCGGGAATCAAACCCGATCACCATTTTACACAAAAAAAAAAAAAAAAAAAAAAAAAAAACCACACCCATAACCACCACAAAAACCGGCCTTACTTTTTCGCCTCTTCTGCCGATCTCTTCCTCTTGCCTTTGTCTTGGGCGTCCCTTGCCGGTGCTGCCTCCGTATTTCCCACGCCGCCGAGCACGTTAACTTCCCGTTGCTCCTCAACCGTCACATATGGCGGCCCTCCAAATCTGAGCATCACGGTGGCCTTCCGCTTCAGTTCCTTGTTTTCTGCCTTCAGCCCACATATCTCTGCTCGGGCATCCTTATACATGCCCTGGAGCAGAGCCAGTTGGGCGTTTAACTGCTGCACCTCATTTGTCCTACTCTGAAGCCGGTGCGACAGGTTTTGAGACCGCAGTCATGGTCTCAACACATGACTTCAGTGTGTAATAATTCGCCTCAATATCCGATTGTGCAGCCATTCTTTGCTCACAGACAGCATCGGAAAGTTCAAAGGCGCAAAACCAGGGGCGTTTGGTCCAGGGGCGCTTGGTTGTGGTTCAAGGGCACCTGCCCCGGCCATCTCTCTTGTGGACTCGTTGAGGTCGGGAAAGAGAGTGAGACCACAGGACGAAGAGGCTATGTTCTGGGTAGCTGAACGGGAAGAAGAGGCCATATTCAGAGTTGGTTGGAGAGTGTTTCGGAGATAACAGCTCTCAGAGAACGAAGAGTCTTTTTTCAGAAGTTTTTTCAGTTGGTTTGTTATGCATCAGCGGCAGCCTCGCCTTGGTTTAAATAGGCAAGGCAGACACGCGCCTTACGCGCCTCTCAACGCCAGACGACAAATCGGCGCGCCTTTTGATGGCGCGCCTTTTGATGGCTGTCGGGCACATCTTTTGATGGCACGCCTTTCGATGGCACGCTTTTTGATGGCACGCCTTTTGATGGCACGCCTTTTGATAAGATTGGGCACGCCTTATATGGGTCCGACAAGACTCTGTAAACTGTCCCGACTTTGATTCCGGTTAGCTTCTATATGGGTCCGACAAGACTTGGTAAACTGTCCCGACTTTGATTCCGGTTAGCTTCTATATGGGTCCGACAAGACTCTGTAAACTGTCCGACTTTGATTCCGGTTAGCTTCTATATGGGTCCGACAAGACTCTGTAAACTGTCCCGACTTTGATTCCGGTTAGCTTCTATATGGGTCCGACAAGACTCGGTAAACTGTCTCGACTTTGATTCCGGTTAGCTTCTATATGGGTCCGACAAGACTCTGTAAACTGTCCCGACTTTGATTCCGGTTAGCTTTTATAAGGTCCGACAAAACTCGGTAAACTGTTCCGACATTGATTTCGGTTCTCAGTTACAACGGTTCGACACAGCCATATAGTGTCTTCTACAACGGTCCGACATGACCCCGTAAACTGTTTTCTACAACGGTCCGACATGACCCCGTAAACTGTCTTCTACATCGGTCTGCCATAACCATACGGTCTTCCATAACCATACGGTCTTCTACAACGGTCTGACACGACCATACAGTGTCTCCTATCCACTTTTATTTTATTTGTCAGATTATTTTTTCCTGTTTTGTTACTCTCTCCAAACTCAAGTTGGTTAGTTCCTAACCCCCTTGAGTTTGAGGAGGGCTGTTGAACGTAACAATTTCTACCTACTCCACCTACAATTTCTACCTACTCCACCTACAAATACTCCACCTACTCCACATTAGTTAGTGCTCCATTAGTTAGTGCTATAGTTAGTGCCCCATATAGTTAGTGATATAGTTAGTGATCCATTATGGTATAGTGCTCCATTATGGCTCCATTGTATCCCATTTCTCTCTATAAAAGAGAGCTCTTGTAAGAACATTAGATATCAATCAATAATATCTATACATTAATTTTCTACAATACATTTCATTCGAGCAAAGGTTCAGACTGGCATTGTGTGTCCATCCTTTGTCTCTTCTTCTCAGCAGTTGGCAGATATGTTCACAAAATTTGTGAGACCAACTTTGCTTCAGTCTTGCATTGACAAGCTGCGTTTGTTGAATATCTTCACGTCAGCTTGAGGGGGAGTATTGAATATAAAAATCAAAATATTATGTTTGAATATGGAAATTAGAATAGGAATTATTTTGATTATAGAAATCTTACCTTGTGTATATTATTTCTTAAATTGTATCATGGATATATTATATATACATTCCTCTATCTCATTAATTGGTAAGCCAAATAATTCTTTTCAGTCTTTTGGTTTCTCCTAGATAACTTAGATTTCTCAAATAATTTAATTGAAGAAGGTATATATATGTATATCTCTATACTGATTTGACCTGATTGCATGCAATCATGCAAATAGTGGTATTTAGTTGTTAATTATTATATTTGGAATCCAACAGGAATGCTGGATTATATTTAACTTGATTTTTTCTTTTTCAACAGTACAAAAGAACTTATGGATATATTATAATCGGAAGATGTTTAAATATGCCTAAAATAGATTAGATTTTATTTTGTTTATACCTTATATGGCTGCATTATATCACCTTTATAGAGTGTCAAGAATAGGTGGTTCTTACATACTTCTGATGATAACTTTTTCACCCTTATTGAAACGGCTCATGATTAATTGCCATTGCAGGGTCAGTATAGGTCAACACTAGTGTGTCCTGTTTGCAGAAAGGTCTCCACTATGTTTGATCCATTTATGTATCTGTCACTACCTTTACCATCAACAACGATGCGGACAATGACTTTGACAGTCATGAGTACTGATGGAAGTAGTCCCCCATCTCCATTTACTGTTACAGTGTCCAAGCATGGAAAGTTTGAAGATCTTATTCAGGCTTTAAGCACTGCTTGTTCTTTAGGGGTTGATGAGACCCTTTTGGTGGCCGAGGTATATTTTGGTAACTGTAACTCTTCTAAGACTAAATGCATGGTAGATTGGTGCAGTTATATTTACTGATCAACATTAGATTTTGTTTTGAGCTCTAACCATATAGTTACTCACAGATATACAACAATCGCATCATAACGCTATCTAGGGGAGTCAGGTGATTCATTATCCTTAATTAGAGATGATGACCAACTGGTTGCATATCGGTTGCCAAAGGATGCTGAGAATGGCCCAATAGTTGTATTTATGCATCAGCACGCGGAAGAGTAAGTTAAATTTGCTTTTCAGTTTGATCATCGTTTCTTTCCAATTTTATTGAAATTTGCATACTATTATTATTTTTTCTTGTATTGTGAGTATTACATAATGAATTCAGGCATGGGAAAATTAATATACTAGGAATGGTTGTATATGGTGCAATAGCTTCAGAAAATCTTGTAGAAAAGTACAAATTAACCGAAATGTTTGGGACCAGGATATAGCAACACACTGTATGCACCTAGCAAATGATTAGAGTTGCTCATTGATGATTATATTGTTATTGACGTGTTTCAAATGATCTTAAGTTGGTTACCCTTGATTGACATCTTTGAGCTTTTCAAAATAACTTTGATCTTTTCCAATGTTTTGCACTGAATTAGCTTTCTGTTTTTACCTCTCTTTATAGTTGTTCTTCTGGCTTGTCTTCCAACAGCACCTTTCTTCTTTTGTCTCAAGTTGTTATGGCCTATAGTTGATAAATGGCAAGTAGTGACAATGCTTTTATCTCATGATGGTCAGGGGAGGCTGGGGCAGCCGTGGCCGGGGTGGGGGCATAATTTTATACATCTACTGGTGGTTGCTTTAGTTTTTCCTCTCTCTCTCTCTCTCTCTCTATATATATATATATATATAAAGAATAGTGTTGGAATCTTCTTAAAGAGTGAATTGTAGAACCTATTGATGATGCTATGTGCTCAACTTTTATCCAATCTCATTGCTTTGTGGAATTGCTGTCCTTTTATTATATGAATTTTCTTTTGGCTTTATGAACAACTAAACCTAATGTTCATGAATTCAAGTTAGAAATGTGCTTGTATTTGTATCTTAGATTTCATGTCAGAGTCATGGGACTGGTAATGTGGACAATTTTTATTTTTTTGGATCTTTGATTTTATGATTACTAAATTTGATTTCATATACTGGTAGATGCCATGCCGTTGTCAATGTCAAGATATGAGTTATTTTAGTTCTGTTGCTATCTCTGCCTTAGTAGAACGTGTTACGTCATACATGCTTTTTGCCTTGTTAATGTCAAGATATGAGTTATTTTAGTTCTGTTGCTATCTCTGCCTTAGTAGAACGTGTTACATCATACATGCTTTTTGCCTTGTTAATTTGCTTCAACGCTTTATCTTAGTTCCTTAAACGTCTTTAATGAGAAGGTGTTTGGGGTTCCTAATAAAATTTACGTTGTCAGGTCTTATGTCTGTGGGAAGCTGACATCAAGCTGGAAGGCGTTTGGGATTCCTCTTGTAGCAAGTTCTAAATTTGTTAGTGGATCTGATATCCATAATCTGTATCTAAAATTGCTTGGAGCATTCCTAATACCCAGTGAAGATTCCACAAATGATGACAATAACATTGAGAGAACTGCAACTGCAGAACTAACAGATATGGAGGATGCCACAACTCCTGGTTTTAAAGGTGCAGACTCCGCTAATGGGAATGAGTTCGACACACATTCTGATGGTGCTTTGGAGTTATATTTAACAGACGAGAAGGGAACAATCAGGGACTCTAGGATTGCAATGAATGAACCAGTGGCATCCCCAGTTTTGCATGGGAAGTTAAGTGTGCTTGTTTGTTGGCCAGATAAGATGGTTAAGCGGTACAAGACACACCTCCTTAGCTCATTACCCCAAGTCTTCAAGTCTGAATTCTTTACAAAAAGACCTCAAGAGTCTGTTTCTCTATATAAATGCCTCGAAGCGTTCTTGAAGGAGGAGCCTCTTGGACTAGAGGACATGTGGTCAGTGTGTACATCATTAGCTTTTAAGTTTTGATCTGAGAATATTCTTGCACTGTAGGCAGCTAGCATTATCTGACCCATTTACTAGAGGCAAGATAATTTTTTTAAGGGTTTCAGTTTTTGTTTCTTGGTTTATACTTCCTCTGGCACTGCGTGGGACCTGATTTTCAATGCCACCCCCATTCTTTTGACCGAATCAATGCATTTATACCTTATGTACCCATTAAGTAGTTTCATGGACAGGGGTATGGACAAAAGATTTTAGGAAACTCAGGAAGGAAAAGATTCCAGTTTTTTTGGGTAAGGGATTAGGGTTCTTTTAGTGTTTGGGGCTTTTATCTTCTTATTTTTTCTAGAATCAAGGGTATTTTATCATGTCTTTTGTAATGTTTCATCATATTGTTAGTCTATTGAAACACTCAATTGTCCTTCTGTAGGCAGTTCACATGTGATTTCATCATTGATCAACTTTCTCTGTGAGAGACTGGCTTTTGTTTTTCTTCTTCTTCTATCAATGCTTTGCTTTAGAATTTTTATCTCTTATAAATCAATTTGTACTCATAACTTCTTGTGCTATTGATTCAGAAGGGTTCAAGGTTAATGTTCTTTCAAAACCCCAAAATTTTGATTTAGCAAGCATAACGAACCCTATTTTTGCTTAATAGTTTTTCATACAAAAACAGCACACAGTGAGAAGAATTCTTCTGTTCTGTAATGTTAAAATTTTCTTTTGGAAGTTTTTTGTCTTTCTTTGTTTTCCAATTTTCCGGTCTTGCTTTCTTTGTTTCTTCTTCTTTTTCTCTGATATGGTCTTCTTTTTCTCTGATATGGTTTTTGCTTCTCATGCAACATTTTCTTCATCATCAAGTTTTTCCAACCTAATGACCTTTACAGTAATCTGTAATCTCAGGTACTGTCCTGGCTGCAAGAAACATCGACAAGCAAGCAAAAAGTTGGATCTTTGGAGACTACCGGAGATTCTGGTTATTCATTTAAAGAGGTTCTCATATAGCCGGTTTTCGAAGAACAAGCTGGAGGCATATGTTGACTTTCCTGTCCATGATCTTGATTTGTCAACATATATTGCTTGTGGGAATGGTCAATCTTGTAACCGTTATATGCTTTATGCAATTAGTAATCACTATGGAAGCATGGGAGGTGGCCATTACACTGCATTTGTCCATGTAAGTGGTGTTTCTTCTTGCTTAATAGAGTTTTGTTCCCCATTTGTTTGATCTCTATCCTTTTCATTTGAGTACTTGATTATGTAGATCTCTATTGCAATTTAAGCAACATCTAAAGTAAATAAACATCAAAACATGGATCTGCTCTGAAATAATCAACGTCAAAACATTGATTATGTAGATATGAGTTATTTTAGTTCGGCTTTGTAGATTCATGGCTAATTGTTTGTGCACCTCATTCAGAAATATTTCACAGAATGACTACGTACATTGTACTGACATTGAAATTTTCAAATAATTGAACTCTTTTTTCTCTTTTCGTGCTATATTTAAAAACTCTTTCTGATAGCGTTATTGAGTGGTAAGGATAATGGCATAGGAATTGTTTCTGATAGTGTTAGTCCTCGTTGCCTGAACTTGTGATTTAATTTGATTGCTTTTAATTATGGCAAATTGTTGTTACTTGCAATTGTAGGCCTTGTGGTCGTATTCCCAAAAAACTTAATTATCAATATAAAATATGGAGGATCCACAAGTCCTTGATACTTGATCATGTTAAGGTGTACTGTGTATTAGATTGAATGATTGTTTTTCATTATTAATGATTGCATTTTATAGATTGACAAGCTTATGTATGTTGAATTTGATTTTTCTAATTCTCTTTGTTCGGATGTAGCATGGGGGTACTAATCAGTGGTATGACTTCGATGACGGCCATGTTTCTCCCATTAGTGAAGAGAGGATAAAAACTTCAGCTGCTTATGTTCTGTTCTATAGAAGGGTTGCAGATAGCTAACATCAGATTAGGGTTTATCAATTGTCGAGACTAGATCCTCCTTTTTTCATCGGCTTAGTCTTACAGGTATTATTCTAAAATTAGAGCATTCTTTTGTATGTGTGATTTTTTAGTTTCAATTGATTAGTTTCCAACAAAGAAAGGAAGATTTTTGAGCACTAAATTGGTGCCATGGACACTGTAACATAGTCACAACGGAAGAGGGAGTTTGATACCAAAGAGCATCTGCTAGCATCTATTAACCCTTGGTAAAATGATATTTTCTTAAAACTTTCCATTTTTGTAGAAATCCGATGGGGTTTGTTTCCTGCTCCCATGGAAGTGTATTTCTTGATTTCCTCTAGTGTATTTGATTAATTATGTTCTTGAAGCTATTTTCGAAGGAAATTTCATTAATTCCATTGTTCATCATAGATTCCAATGCTGCATAAACTATTGCTCTTTCTTCTTTCAATTTCATTTATTTTGTCGTTATAGTTTTAAAATCATGTTTCCTAATTTTTTTTTAGAGAAGGCGTATGTTAGTATGAATTTTTATTTTTAATATATAATTTTTTTAACTGTGTTTGTCCTCCCCAACAGTGAAATTTCACTATCGTAGCACCTAATGGTATATGATTGTTCCTTAAACTTTTGAAATATGTAATGTGTGTGTGTGAATAAGAAGCAGCAATCTGATTTTTATGCAAACTACCTGATATATATTTTTATTCCAAGTGCTTGCGGCATTTTTTGATTTTATTTTTTATACTGGTTAATAAACTCAATTTAAACACACCTATTTAATTTTCTATTTATCACTTTGAAATTACAGAGATAGATTTAACTGTGTTTTTAATTGATCTTGTTAGTTTTTAACATCCCACTTTGATGTTGAAACTGCACAATTAAATTTAACCGTGTGTTTAACCTCATTGCATTTTTTGCAATGAGGTATGCAGTGTGAAGGCGGCTTGTCCTTTTCTTTTTTTCTTTTTTTTGGTGTGGCTATTTAAGTTTTTTAAAAAGGTGGTTGGTTTCGACTGATTTTGTTGATTAAAGGGGGGAAGGTTGTATTTTGACAGAACCCTAGACAAGTGCTTAAAAATCATATCTTGCCAAACCAACCCTTATTGTTTTGTTAAAAGCGAACCCACCCGTAGAATGCCTAGAATTTGCATACAAGTGCTTAAAAATCATTTGTTGTTTAGGGTAAAAAAAAAAAAAAAACCAAAATAGTTAAAAGAAATTATATGTTTTTAATATATTTTATACATTTCAATACATTTTTATATATTCATGTCATGTCTAATGACCATTTAATTAGAAGTAGTAAAGTAATTATTTTTCAAAGAAAATTTAGAGAACACAAAATTCGATTATAAAATTAGTCGCAAGGCCCAATAAATATGTGGGTTGTCTAACTTTAGTGTTTGGTTTGAGTTTTCTGGATTAAGTTTTTTTGAAAATTGAGTTTTTTGATTTTCGTATTCTTTTGTTTTTAGTGAATATTTTTTAAATTTTAAACATTTTTTTTACTTTTTTAGATGCACCTTAGTTAGAGGTATTTAAAAAGTAAAAAAGTTGTGAAAAAATATTTTAAAAAATTAATAAATACATAGAAATACAAAAAATGTATTGAGTTCTTGTATTTTTTTTGTATTTTTGGTATTTAGTGAATTTTTAAAAGATTTTGTTTACAATTTTTTTACTTTTTAGGTGTATTTATGTTAGGTGTGTTTAAAAAGTAAAAAAATTGTTTAAAATATTAAAAAAATTCAGTAAAAATAAAAAAATACGGAAAATAAGAAAGTAAAATTTTCTGAAAAGTGTTTTGGAAAATTGGTAACCAAGCACAATGATTGTTTTCCAAAATTGAAAATCTGACAGGGATCTTCCAGCGTTGATGGTGGGGATGAAAAAGAAAAAGAACAGGTTGGGTCTCAGTGGACCCTAATTTCTTTTGTGTTTTTTTTTGGTCTTTCTGTGTCTGCCTTTCTACAAAGGCTGTTGTCGTAGCTGGCCCTTCTGGGCTTCTCTCTGTTGATGTTGTGACATGACATGGGATACATATCACCTTCATATAATATACATATATATATATATATATATAATATCAAAAATCTTGGCACATAACATATTAAATTTTTTAGCATAGGCTTGTATGCATAGTTAAAATCTATGTTGGGATGGTAATATACCATTACGTTCTTCAACCGATGTTTTTGCGATGGCCCGCGCTATGATAATGATCCGGTGGTAGTCTTTTTTCTTTTAGCAGCTTCACTTATTTGACATTATTTTAGGTATTTTAATCCAATCTATAGGTTGCCCCCTCTGCGGTTCAAATCGCAAAGCCGTACCCATACGAGTCCATACTTGCATAGGGACGTTTGGCCCCATACTCAATGTGGTGACTAGTTCTGACAAAAAAATCTTTCTTTCAAAAATCTTTACAAAACCCATGAAGAAAAAGAAGAGCTAAGTGTGATTACTGTCTTTGCACTCTCTCTCTCTACCGCCTCATCTTTTTCTTCAATGTTCGGTTACTGGTTTCTAAACAAATAATAAATATTCGGTTACCGATTCTTGAATAAATAAATAATGTTCGAGCATATGTTTTCGAATTTTGGTCATATGTTTGGGAGTTTAGTCCCGAAAAAATGATGAACATATTTTATTATTTTTCCCATTTTTTTTTTAAGAAACTTACCCTTATAGGGTCAATTTTCTCTGAGCTAAGAATACTATTAAAGTTATGAACTTCCTCTGAATTTTTATTGTTGTACTTTTCTTGTCTCATGGAATTGTGATTGTCGAAAAAACTTCCATTCATTATCATTGCTAGAGAAGTGTAGGTAATCAAATGGTTGCTACCGTTATTGTCGGAATACTGTCACCAAAGGGTTTTCAAGATTTTGAGGGTGTATAAGTTTTGAAGATGAGATTTGGGGAAAGATGGATGGGTGGTGATGAAGGTAAGTGCTTTCATAAATCCTAATTTATGATGTAGTGGTGTGTGCGTTTAATTGTGAGATGAGGGTGTCTCAAAATTAATAATGTCTTTTTTAATAATTTTATTTGAGGTTATTATTGTAATAAAAAAAACTAAAAATAAAAGGTCCAAAATAATTTATGAAATATTAATAGCAATACTCTTTGACAATAATTGCTCCGTAAGATTCTCAGCGTGATTCGACTTCAATTTACACCAATTTAAGAATTGACTCTACATAATAAAATTGGTTAATAATTATGTGTTTCGAAATTTACAACGAAAACAATTAAGAGATCTTGTTTTTTTATTTTTAAAAAAAGAAAAATTGAAGCAATTTGTTTGACATAAGTTATTATGTAATTGCTTTTGTATGAATATTCCTTCTTTGCGATGTTAACTTTTTAAGTAAAAAAGTCAAAAGTGTTCAGCATGCATCAAAAAAAAGTTAGAGATTTTTTGTACTAATTTAAAAAAATTAAACAACCCTCATCTCATGAATGCAAAACACTTAAAACAAAAAAATTTAAATAGGATATCAGTCATTTACGTTTTCTCATAAAACTTAAAAAAATCATTTTCAATAACATCAATTTCTTTTTTAACTCCTAACAAAAATTAAAAAGCCAAAAAAATATTTTAAAATTACTAATCTGAAACACTCATACTATATATATCTTGGGACACTTACCAGTAAGTTTTATACATAAAGTTTAAAACCCATCCCATCTAGTCCCAAAACAAAACATTTGCATTAATTAGTGTTACATATTTTTAATTGTTACTTGTGTGAGTTGAGTAATTTTTTTGAGCAAATGACAAACAAGATGCCCAGGCCTATTTATCATAAAGCCCAAACCCGATCAGGACCACTGGGTTTGCTGAGAACTAACGCTGAACAGTACGTTTGTTGATCAATAGGCATGCCGACTAAGAGACGCCGATAGAAACGGCCGACACCTATGCCGAGGATTGAAGTGGGCCCAGGATGTCCCTTTCTAAAGGTGTAGTAGGAAATTGGGTCCTGACATTCAGGTGATGATGACAAATAGAAATTATGTAAGAAATATCTATACCAAATGACTATATTGGGAAGAGGAAGTGAAGAAAAAAGGTATACACTAGAGATGGTCGCGGTTCGGTTTTGGACGGTTTGTGGATCGGTTTGGATCCGCCCACATGTATGCGGTTTGAGAAAAATTCAATTCGCAACCGCCTACAGTGCGGGTTGCAGTTTGTGCAGATAGGGTTTGCGAATGTGCGGGCGATTTGCGGATTGAACTTTTAAAAAAAAAAAATTATTTTGGAGCCCTTTTTTTCCCATTATGTAAATATTTATTTTGGACCATTTTCTCTCATTTTCTAAAATGCTCCAACATTAATAATTAATGAATTAAAACTTATAAAATTAAAAACACAACAAAATCAATTTCTAACACACACAAATAATTCAA
>JAPPVO010007949.1:0-25928 GCA_030407325.1 Camellia japonica
AACAGCGTCGGTTTAGCACGAAACTTGGCACACACGACCGCCTAGGCATGAGAGACTTGTGAGAGAAGACGGGGCTCGAATTGGGTTCCCGGTTTGGGAGTTAGAGTCGGATTTCACTTTAGGCAAACTACTTCTTTAAGAAACTTCAATTCGAGGCGTTAACCCCAAAATCACCAAACGGCATCGGTTTAGCACGAAACTTGGCACACACGACCGCCTAGGCACGAGAGACTTGTGGGAGAAGACGGGGCTCGAATCGGGTTCCCGGTTTGGGAGTTAGAGCCGGATTTCACTTTAGGCAAACTACTTCCTTAAGAAACTTGAATTCGAGGAGTTAACGCCTCAAAATCACCAAACGGCGTCGGTTTAGCACGAAACTTGGCACACACGACCGCCTAGGCACGAGAGACTTGTACGAGAAGACGGGGCTCGAATCGGGTTCCCGGTTTGGGAGTTAGAGCCGGATTTCACTTTAGGCAAACTACTTCCTTAAGAAACTTGAATTCGAGGAGTTAACGCCCCAAAATCACCAAACGGCGTCGGTTTAGCACGAAACTTGGCACACACGACCGCCTAGGCACGAGAGACTTGTGGGAGAAGACGGGGCTCGAATTGGGTTCCCGGTTTGGGAGTTAGAGTCGGATTTCACTTTAGGCAAACTACTTCTTTAAGAAACTTCAATTCGAGGCGTTAACGCCCCAAAATCACCAAACGGCGTCGGTTTAGCACGAAACTTGGCACACACGACCGCCTAGGCACGAGAGACTTGTGGGAGAAGACGGGGCTCGAATCGGGTTCCCGGTTTGGGAGTTAGAGCCGGATTTCACTTTAGGCAAACTACTTCTTTAAGAAACTTGAATTCGAGGAGTTAACGCCCCAAAATCACCAAACGGCGTCAGTTTAGAACGAAACTTGGCACACACGACCGCCTAGGCACGAGAGACTTGTGGGAGAAGACGGGGCTCGAATTGGGTTCCCGGTTTGGGAGTTAGAGTCGGATTTCACTTTAGGCAAACTACTTCTTTAAGAAACTTCAATTCGAGGCGTTAACGCCCCAAAATCACCAAACGGCGTCGGTTTAGCACGAAACTTGGCACACACAACCGCCTAGGCACGAGAGACTTGTGGGAGAAGACGGGGCTCGAATCGGGTTCCCGGTTTGGGAGTTAGAGCCGGATTTCACTTTAGGCAAACTACTTCCTTAAGAAACTTGAATTCGAGGAGTTAACGCCCCAAAATCACCAAACGGCGTCGGTTTAGCACGAAACTTGGCACACACGACCGCCTAGGCACGAGAGACTTATGGGAGAAGACGGGGCTCGAATCGGGTTCCCGGTTTGGGAGTTAGAGCCGGATTTCACTTTAGGCAAACTACTTCCTTAAGAAACTTGAATTCGAGGAGTTAATGCCCCAAAATCACCAAACGGCGTCGGTTTAGCACGAAACTTGGCACACACGACCGCCTAGGCACGAGAGACTTGTGGGAGAAGACGGGGCTCGAATCGGGTTCCCGGTTTGGGAGTTAGAGCCGGATTTCACTTTAGGCAAACTACTTTTTTAAGAAACTTTAATTCGAGGCGTTAACGCCCCAAAATCACCAAACGGCGTCGGTTTAGCACGAAACTTGGCACACACGACCGCCTAGGCATGAGAGATTTGTGGGAGAAGACGGGGCTCGAATCGGATTCCCGGTTTGAGAGTTAGAGCCGGATTTTTGTCCAGTCAAAATTATATACTAAACAATCTTTCTAATTATATAGTAGTCAATTTTTTTTTTTATATTTTTCTATAATTAAAATATTAACACCATTATATGGTTTTTAATTATGTTTATCTTGTTTTTTTTCAGATATTTCCTGAGTAGCAGTTGGCTTCTTCTGGAATGCAGGCGTATCAAGATTATGACCAATTTTTGTTTTTGTAACCCACGAACGAATGAAGACGAAAACTTTTAGTTTTGATTTTGATTTATGTTATTCAAATTTGTGAGCAACATTATGTATGTATTATGGGATGTTATGTAGTGGCATAATTTTTATTGTTATGAATTTTTATTTATGTATTGTTATGAATGGAACAATATTATTAATTTTCATTATTTGTCAACTTTTGTTTATGTATGTATTTATATTATTCTGTAATTTTTGGATTTTTTATAGTTATTTTATTTAATACAGGTTATTTTAATTTTTTTAATAAATTTTCAGCAGGTTTTTTTTTTTTTTTTTTTTTTGTTTTTGAGACGGGATAAGAACCCGTCGCAAAAACCAAATATAGGCTTTTGCGACGGCACCAAATATAGTCGCAAAAGCTGTGCCATTTGAATGTAGAAGACACCTTTAGCGACGGTAACCTTTGCCGTCGCCAATACTTATATGATGTCAGAGTTTTAGCGACGGGATGGTTGCCGTCTCAAAACCTCACTTTTAGCGACGGTAAATACGTGCCGTCGCGAAAACTGATATTTTTCCCATTATTGGCGACAGGAAAAATGCCGTCGCAAAAAAGAGACCTTACCGTCGCAGAAACTAATGGCGACGGTACGTACCGTCGCTAAAGCTCTTTTGCAACCCCCTTTGTCGCGACCCCTCATTACCGTCGCAAAAAGGCAACTTACCGTCGCAAAAGGCATTAGCGACGGGGTCCGGGAACATTTGCGACGGCTCGGTACCGTCGCAAAAAACGCCTTTTTTTGTAGTGAATGTAATAAATTGAATAAGTTATAATTATCGGATCGACCTATTGTTTTAGTGGATGAAATACACGAAGTGCTCAATAAAATAAACAGTTCGAATTATTAAAACGGGACCAATGGACTCTACAGGTTCAAACAACGTTCTCTAATCTAAAATCTAGATTGGAGAGGATCTTTTTATTATACTAGAGGTAGTGGCGGTGCACACAAATTTTTTTTTTTTAATATTTAAAAACCTCATATAATATTGAAGAAATTACCAATAGGTCTTATTTTTTAGACTTAGGCCTCGTTTGGCAAGTAGTTATTTTAGCCTAAAAGTCAAAAAGTTACAAAAAAATCAAAAAACTTATAATCTATATCAAAAAGTTAAAGATTTTTTTTCTCTCTACTTTTTGCACATCTTTTCGTAAAAAGTCAAAAAGTCACCTCAAAGATACTAGTTTTTTTATATCATATTTTAGTTAAAAAGTTACTAAAATAGCCTGTTCCTAAACGAGGCCTTATTACCCATTAAGTCCTATTGATAAATTTATCAAGTGATAAATTTATCAGTCTTTTTTTTTTATAAATAAATTTATAGTGATAAATTTATCAGTCTCTTAATTTTATAATGATAAAACATGTAGATAAATAAATTTAATTAATAGGACTAATTGGTAAGTGCCTCTATAATATATGCGGGAGATAAGCGGGAGATAACCTTTCATTAACTAAGTTGAATTGAAAAAAGTGAATATATATAATTTTTTTTTTTTTTAAAGTATAACACATTGTGCAAATCATGTGACTTGTTTCATCAACCACTTAGTTACTTGATGGTGAGATATTAAACTCTTTGAATCAATTTGATATAACGCTCATGGCTAGTTGGCCCAGTGATTATATAATGAGTCGTATTATAGGTTTCGAATATTAAAGTGTGAATTTGCCTCGAATTTATTTAATCGGTCGTTCGGCCGGTTGTCTAGCCGGTCATCTGGCCGGTCATTCGGCAAAGAGGCTGACAGCCGCAGTCGATAAGGTGACAATTTCGGTAGACAAGTGCTTCACCCGGTCGTCTGGGTGGTCGTCCGGCCGATTGACCGGTAACCACAAATTCACGTCATTTACGCCTAAAACTCTCGAGGCTTGAAGCATTAATCTTATATAATACCACTCAGTGATGTGAAGATCTTAATTACCTCTGTTATTCCTTCCTCTATTTCACTCCACTAACTCCAGCTAACGTACACCTTGTGATACACACAAATGTTGATGACATTCCTTAGTTGAATTGCATTGTATTTCAATGGAACATATTTTCAAACTTTCTGTTTTGCCTATTTTCTTTATGATTGTACAGTTAATTGTAAATTTACAACAGGTGAAGTTAAACAAAAGAGTTTACTCAAAGTTCACGTTTGGTCATGGTGTAACATTAAGCCTTTTATTTTTTATTGATTAAATTACACTAATGGCCCCTTTAGTTTAGGTCTTATATTACTTTGATTTTTAACTTTTTAATTGTGATACATTTGATCATAAATTGTGAATCTCGTTTTAAATAAGTATAATTGAAGATACTGTTGCTCCATTTCAAGGGCGAAGTTGTCAATTTAATAAAATATAAACTAAATTTACAAAAATAAATGTCTAAAACATATTTTTGAATTTTTAAAACTAATTTCTATCCACAAAAGATAAAATTATATCAAAATGATATACTTTTTACAATTTTATTTTTTTTTATTTTTTTACCAAATTAATTTTAGCATCTATTTGGATGATGATCATGTAATAAATAGTTGTTTTTGTTAATATTTTAGATGATTATCATGCAATAGATAGTTATATTTGTTTGTTGTTAACAGATATTTGTTTATGATTATCATGTAATGAATGTTTATTAGGCTTTTAATGTGTAATCAATTTATTTAATATACGAAATGTTTTTAATTTTGAATTTTTTTGATTTAATGGACTGGTTTAATAATGACATTAAAGTTGTCGCCACTTTTGAAAAAATAGAAACTAATTTAACGAAAATAGATATCAAAAAAATATTTTTAAAAAAATATTTCTAACTTCTCAAAAGATAAAATTATATAAAAATGATGTGTTTAATATTTTTTTTCCCGAATTTAATTTTTAGTTTTTTTTTTTTTTAAAAATTTTCTAAAAATCAAACCAAACATAATTTTATAACCAAGAAAGTTTCACCATTATTCATTAAAAAAAAAAAGGTCATTACATTTCAAATAATATAAAAGTTAACTAACACAAAATAAGTTGTATGACAATTTTACCCTTGAAATGGACAGTTTGAAAAGAAACATCTTTAATTGTTCTTATTTGGAACAAGATTCAAAATTCATAATTAAATATATCGCAATTGAAAAGTTATAAACCAAAGTGACACAAACCCCTAAACTATTCAAAATTCAGGGTTAAATATATTACAATTGAAAAGTTAGAAATCAAAGTGACACAAATCTCACATTAAAAAAACTATTAGTGTAATTCGTCATTTTTTATTTTTATAGAGTTTTGTAACACAAAACACATGTTAAGAATATTTAAAAAGATAATACATTCTTTAATATATGTACCTTCTTTTTTTTTTTTTTTTGTGTGCATAATATACAATTTTTTTAAACTTCTAAACGTAGCAAAATCCTTTTTATATTATGCATATATTAGGAAATTGTAACATTTTAACTTATGTGTCATCATTTAAAAATATTAAACAAATGCAAACTATGTATATTAGCCTAGAGATGGTAGTCTTTATATTTTGATTATTGTATTTAGTCTTTGTAATTTCAATTTACTCGATATTAATTTTAAATTTATGACGTTGTCTTAAATTAGCCAAATGGAATACAATTGTTTGCATTTTTTAATAAAAAATACACACGAGTGATATGTGTCATGATTTTAAGAGCAAAATCATAAATTTTAACTTAGTGAGTTAATCTCAATAAATTTAGTGACACTTTTTAGTCAAAAACACTAACAGTAATATGAATTGGACCAAATTAATACAAAATCTAAAAGTCAGAGTCAAAATTGAGCTAACTGAAACTGTAAGGACTAAAATGACACAAAAGAAAAAATGTAGAGATTACTGTGGTAGCCGAATAATTGGCAAGGATAAAGGAGGTATATTTTAGAAGCTAGACGCTAGCCGGCAGATATCCCGCAAGGACAAGGGGCCGAATAGGATAAATAGGCCGAATGGGGAAGGATCCCTAGAGCCGAATAGTGGAAAAGATAATGATTGAAAAAGTAGGCCCTGGCCCCGAGGATCAGAAGAAACGAGTATAAATATAATGGCAATGGACTAGAAAAGGTATGTAAGAATCACTTCTAAAAACTTAGTGAACAAGCTTTCTTGAGCAAAAGAACTGACTTGTCCGTCGGAGTGCTAATTCCGGCACCCCCGACCGGAGTATTTGTATCTTTGTAGGTGACTAGCTGAGGATCATTGGCGTCTTCCAGGATTTGAAGAGTATTTCCAAACCACTTCCCCACAATTGGCGCCGTCTGTGGGAATACTCGAATACATCCATGGAAGGCGTGACCGAAGATCCTCCGATAGCCACCGACGAGACCACACAGGTAGACGACCTCACCCCAGCCAATATGCTCGGAAAAGAAACCATCGCGGCACGACGCGTCTTGAACTTCGATTCGCCAACAACTTCAGCGCAAGAAACAATGCAGGCTATTATAGAACAAGCAAAGCAGAA
This sequence comes from Camellia japonica, assembly GCA_030407325.1. Lineage (NCBI taxonomy): Eukaryota > Viridiplantae > Streptophyta > Magnoliopsida > Ericales > Theaceae > Camellia > Camellia japonica. Next base: position 6,430 of record JAPPVO010007949.1, read on the forward strand.
CGAACAAAGGCTCGAGAACATAATCGCTGAGAACGAACGACTCCGTCAGGATTTGGCCCTGGAGGTAGAAAATCTAGAGAGGCCATGCGCGAGGAACCAGAGCGACCTCCGAGGGCAGACGGCAAAGACCTCGGGCCCGACCAAATGATACCAATAGCAACTCCAACTCATCATCTACGGAGCTCGACGCAAGGGGACGATCCGAAACCTCCAGCTCCTCCGAAAAGGATCTGCGAACAAGGAACAAGCGCAGGAGAATCAGCTCAAACGAGGAAGACCAGCACGATCCTTTCGTTCGACGGATCGCAAGGGCATCCCTGCCCAAGAAATTCAAAGCTCCGTCGTTCACTTTACGACGGAAAATCAGACCTCACTGATCATATCCGTCATTACAAACAGGCCATGACGCTACACGCAGACAATGAAGCCCTCATGTGCCGAATATTCCCTAGCAGCCTAGGTCCACTAGCCGTCAGGTGGTATTACAAGTTGGAGCCAGCTTCGGTTAAAAGCTTCCGACAACTGTAGAAATCCTTCAGGGCCAGGTTTATCACCAACGAGGTACAACCGAAACAGGCCGACTCCCTCTGGGCTATGCAGATCCAGTCGGGAGAGACGCTCAGAGCGTACTCGGCACGATATTGGGAGTGCTTCAATCTCGTTGACGACGCTTGCAACGACTCCATGGCCATCACCGCCTTCAAAATGGGTTTACATCCTGACAGTGCTCTGCGCAGTTCCCTGACCAGAAGGCCCCCCAAAACAGTCTGGGCGCTGATGAAGAAAGTTGAAGAATATTGTAAAGTCGAAGATGATGCCCTGAGGATAAAAGCCGGACAAATCTCCAGCAAAACAGCCCTCCCCGAAATCGCTCGACCAATAAGCTCCGTGCCGCCACCGAGCCCTGAGCCCGCAACGAACCAAGCGAGACAAAAGGCGGGACTCCCGCCGATCGAGCGATCAGTGCTCCACCGAACGAACGAACAACTACAAGTCGACAGCAGGCGAATCGACAAGAAGTATACGGAGTTGACAGAGCCGATCGCGGCAATAATGACCAAAGTCCAGCACCTTCCATTTTTCAAGTGGCCGTCGAAGATGGTGGGGCCTCCCGACACACGGAGGAGGGACAGACGATGCGAATACCACAAGGATCACGGCCACGAAACCGAGAGCTGTTATGCGCTAAAGGATCATCTGGAGGAACTAGTGCAAGATGGTCGACTGCAGCAATACGTGAGCAAGGGGAAGCCAACCAAAGCATTAGCCTTGAGACAGGATTCACCTCCGCTTGGTGTGATCCACATAATCTACGGTCTGCCGGCATCCCCGACCGTGCATACAATCCAGTCGCACCCAATTCCCCAAAAACATAACATGTCAACCGGCAGGCCCAGAGAAACTCCGACAATTAAGTTCGATGACTCCGACCTCGTCGGAATGGTGGCTAGCCACGTCGATCCTTTGGTCGTCAAATTACGCGTACGTCAGTTCAGCGTTGAACGCATTCTCATAGATCCAGGAAGCACTTCGGAAATCTTGTACTACAGAACTTTTGTTGAACTCGGCCTCAACGAGTCGGACCTATCACCGTCGTCTCAGCCACTGTTCGGCTTCAACACGAATCCAGAGTACCCGTTGGGGAAGGTCGTGCTCCCTGTTCGAGCGGGCTCAAAAACGGTTGACGTGGAATTCTTGGTTGTTAAGCTTCTGTCGCCGTATAATGCCATCATGGGGCGCCCCTGGTTGCATATCATGAAGGCTGTCCCAAGCACCTACCATCAACTTATGCGCTTCCCAACAGACCGTGGCATTGAGGAGATCCGTGGCTCACCGCAATCCGCGCCAACGTAGACCTTATGAAGATCCATTTACGGACCCGACTTGTGGGATCTGATGCTTGTACAGGTACCACGTTTTAATGAAAATCGACTTTCTTTGTCACTCTCCTTCAAGCCTCTTAGGCCCAATAAAGTCTCCGGATTCGGAGCGCCCTTCGTGGATGTCATGATTGGCCAAATTAAGTCTCCGGATTCGGAGCCCCCTTTGGTCCATGACACCTTAGGGCCGAATAAGTCTCCGGATTCGGAGCGCCCTTCGTGGATGTCACGATTGGCCAATTAAGTCTCCGGATTCGGAGACCCCTTTGGTGCATGACACCTTAGGGCCGAATAAGTCTCCGGATTCGGAGCGCCCTTCGTGGATGTCACGATTGGCCAAATTAAGTCTCCGGATTCGGAGCCCCCTTTGGTCCATGACACCTTAGGGCCGAATAAGTCTCCGGATTCGGAGCGCCCTTCGTGGATGTCACGATTGGCCAAATTAAGTCTCCGGATTCAGAGCCCCCTTTGGTGCATGACACCTTAGGGCCGAATAAGTCTCCGGATTCGGAGCGCCCTTCGTGGATGTCACGATTGGCCAAATTAAGTCTCCGGATTCGGCGCCCCCTTTGGTGCATGACACCTTAGGGCCGAATAAGTCTCCGGATTTGGAGCCCCCTTTGGTGCATGACACCTTAGGGCCGAATAAGTCTTCGGATTCGGAGCGCCCTTCGTGGATGTCACGATTGGCCCAATTAAGTCTCTGGATTCGGAGCCCCCTTTGGTCCATGACACCTTAGGGCCGAATAAGTCTCCGGATTCGGAGCCCCCTTTGGTGCATGACACCTTAGGGCCCCGGAGCCCGTTTTAATCAACTAATTAAGCCGGAATCACTAGTATGGTTCGCCGGACAAGGCGTGCCTTAGCCGGCCCACGAGTACGACCCATTCCGGTTTAATTCGCATCCCGCCTAAGGCAAGGGCCGATCCCTGAATACAGGAAAAATATTTAAGCAAAAATATTTAAGCTACACAAACGTTCCGGTAGCAAACTTTCCGATAGCAAACTATTAAACCATACGAAATGACTTGCTTAACCATTAAAAGTTGGAATCAGGAACATTCATCCGGCATAGCTAAACAAAAGATTTTCAGAGTGAGACTCAACTATATAAAATAACACTTTTTATTTGATTTAAAAGTTGTTACATAGACGCAATCCGCGTTCGAACATTACAATATCTATCTCTAACTTCTAAGACAAATCACGCATCGATCTAACCGCGCCCGAATCGGCATGTCGCCGGGCCTCTGACACCATCGACAATGTCAAGGCCAAGATCCAAGACAAGGGAGGTTAGGGGCAGCGGTCGTTGTGTCTCCTTTCGGGGCGATCTGCTTCAACGACTTGGAGGCTGACGTGTTTCCAGTTTCTCTTTTCAGCGGTCCACTCCCACATCGGAGAATCCCCCGCCGCAAACCGTCTGAGCGCCAAGTTCGGCTGGAATTTGAGCTCCTGCAACTATCATCACCATCTGATGGTGAGAACGCTTGATCATCCCACGCAATAGATGCTGTTTGATTGCATGAGGCGCCTGCCGCTTTTATTCTCAGTAATGGCCGCGATCTCGAGGCCCAAATCCCGAAGTGATTTGATCAATACTAAACCCACGAGACAGGCGTCGGTCAACATTCTCCATGACCTAGTTAACCCAACGGTTGGCCAAAATGCGCGCGCATAGGCTGCGCAAGGGCAAAAATTACCTAGCTCGATCGGCGAGACATCTGGCATTCGAGCCAAGTCAAAATGCCGTAGCCCCTCTGATCTCTGGCTCACGGCTTCTTCAAATTTCAACAACACGCCGCAATGGCTTTATTCAAAAGTAAACAGCCATTACGTCCATCCAAACATTTATGCAATCAAATTAAACACGCACACGCCGAATGCAGGAGACAATTTGATATTTTCAATAAAGCGTCTTTTATTCAAAAAACCAAGAAATTACATACTTGCAAACGGCGTTCGAACCTTACAATAATTAAAGTCAAACGGCGTCGCCCTCATCCTCACTCTTCTCAATCTCGAAAGCAGAAAATGGAAAATCCTTACTGTGGTAGAGAGGTGACGCCGAATCGATGCCTGACAAGCGAAGAGATTCGGCGACTTGAGATGCCTTGATCCAACCATGCCTGAACCCACGATTCTCACATCGGCAAACCTCTTCGGCAAGCTTCTCCTTTGTCTTTTGGATTCCAACCAAGCGCCCTTCGTGAAAACCTTTTTCATAAGACCTCCCCTTGGCGGACTCCAATGCGAACATGCTCGCCGTTTCGCGATCGGCAATGGCAGCGCTTATAAGTCGACTGGTAACCCTCTCTTCCACGATTGGATTCACCTGCCCTGCTGGTTGTACTTGAGCCGCTTTGATCTCTCTTAACTCACGTTCAGCCGCCTCCATGCGAGCCTCCAAACTGCGGATACGCTCTTCCTTTTTCTCCATTTCTTGACGGCGCGCGGCAATCGCATGCCGACTTCGTAAGCCGTATAGAGCCCTTTCACGCCCCATGAATGCCCTCGCGAAATACTTCGTAGTCCTGACGACCAACCATTGACTGCTGCACTTCCGGAGGAAATATTTGTCGAGCAAACTCGACCGCCACGTCTGGATCTCGAACGATCGAGTCCGCTTCCGTCATGGGCTTATTCTTCACAAATACTGCAAAACTTAATGGGCGCGGATTCGCGTCTGATCTCCTTTCGACTTGGGCGTGTGGCAATCTCCCCTGGGACTGCCTATCCCATCTGGGCGACCTACTACGACGTCGAGGAGATTGACGCCTCTCTCGACCCATAGAACTCTTACTCCCAGCATGCAAGGGCGCACCACGGTGTTCACTTCGATTCATATCACCGCCAAGCTCAGCCAATGTCTTGGCTTCCCCTTTGCTGTTAAAGAAGAGTTTGTTCGACATTCGTACAATAGATTTTCTCTCAGGAGTCTGAATCAGATACCTACCAGACTCTTAAAAGCTGTACCTTTGATCATTTAACACTCGCAGAGGCAGCACGATCGAGGCAAGTTCATTAATCGTGAAACCCAATCGCCTGACGCCGACTAAGTTGACGGCAGGACAATCTATTCGGCTCAAGTACCCCAGTCGGCTCACGAATTGATTCCTCAGAGCCAGAGTTCTTATCATGAACCCCCTGGGGCAAGGGCAGATTCATCAATCTGTTCGGCTAAACTACCCCAGCCGGCTCACGAATTGATTCCTCAGAGCCAGAGTTCTTATCATGAACCCCCTGGGGCAAGGGCAGATTCATCAATCTGTTCGGCTAAACTACCCCAGCCGGCTCACGAATTGATTCCTCAGAGCCAGAGTTCTTATCATGAACCCCCTGGGGCAAGGCAGATTCATCAATCTAAGGGCCGAAGATCAGTAGGCAGTGAAATTGCAAATGGTGATTTCGATGGATATGTATTGAATCTGCAGGAACCTAGATATTGACCAATCTTTTCCTCTCTACCTTCAGTGGTTAGCGACTTCAGATTCAAGTAAGGAAAAAAACTAAAGTTTGGACAAACGATATTCTATGTACGGCTTGTTTAGAAGAGTTCTAGATAAAATCATTCGTGCCACAGTAAGATCATCCGGCTCACGATTGACTGCAAGGCAGATTATATCAACTCTATTCGGACCAAATACCCAGCCGGCTCACAAGTTGATTCAGAGCTAGAATTCTTTTTATGAACCCCCTGGGGCAAGGGCAGATTCACAAATCAGGGTTTCCCCACAGTACATGCAATCCCATTTTACCAAATGCATTGACAAACACAGAACTCTTTCATTAAAATTAAACCATAGAACTCTTTCATACAAAGGTGTGGTGGTAGAGCAAAAATTACAAGGAAATTTTCATCAATAAATTGCGCGCAGATGTTAACCAATTTATACATGAAAACTACCCTGAACCAACAAAGCACTATCCAAAAGAAGAAAAACAAAAACAAAAAGACGCCTGCTCAGTAAACGGCTCCCAGATCATTCGTCGGTATCGGATTCAAGTGGCTCAACATCCACCTGCTCATAAGGAATCGCAAGTCCAATGTAACCTCAGCGGCGGCAAGGGCTTTGAGCCACCCATGTTTGAACCCGTGATTCTCAAATTTGGACACTTCTTCAACATATTCTGTCAGAGCGGCGCCTCTCCCTGCTTCAAAGGCCTCCGATTCAGCTTTCTCGCGGGCCGCCTTAAGCTCCTCCAACTGAGCTTCCGCTTCAGCAAGTGCTTCCTTGGAAAGTTTGAGCGATTCCTCGCTCGCATTTGCTCTACCCTCAGCATCAACACGAAGCTGTTCGGCGACGCGAACCCTCTCTTTCTCCGCTTCGGCTCTCGCGCTCTCCATTTCAGCTCTCTATAATTCAAACTCGGCCCTACTTTTCTGACCCTGCACCTCTGTTTGCAAATGGTCAATTCTCCTAAGAGCATCAACGCAGGCGGCGACCCAAGTCGGTGATCCTTCCGACCGTCTGCAAAACAATTCGGTATGATTAGACGCCTTTAACAAACAAGAGCGAAATGAAGGTGACCTGCCAGGAGTGCCGATTGAGCAGTTAGGGCAACGGCCATAATATCAGGCACGGCACCAAAGGCTTTGTTGTCAGCCGGTAGAGAAATCGAAGCCGCCAAGCTCAGAGCCACGGCCGGATCCTCGATGGCCGAAGCGTCGGATAAAATCGGCATATCCCTGATCTTTGGCTGAATAACGAACGGAGCGACCACGTCCGGTTCTTCAAGCCGAGGCCGTTTGCTACCAGGGCCAGCTTCTGAACTCGCTTCCCCCTCGGCACCATGCTTTTGGCCTTGCTCCGGAATCGGCCGTTCCCCATCGGCCTGTTCTCCACCCTCTTTTCCCGTATCGGACGCAACAACCACTGTCCCCTCTGAAACGGGTACGAACGGCTTGATCAAGCTGGGATCTGATGCGGCGCATTCAGCCTTCTTTTGGGTGGCCATCCGCTCGGCATTTCTTTTACGTGCCATCTGCGTTAGGCTTTCCTTCGCCATACCCTCAAAGAAATCGCCGGGTAGATCCCCCAAATTCGCAAAAATATCCCCGGAAGAGAAATCTGTTCGTCCTAAGGCGGATGGCTCGGTGGCCTCAAATGCCGAGCGTACGGCCTCGTCGCCCTCTACTACCCCCTCAGTAGACCCCCCAGCCGGATCGGCAACCACCTCTACGGTCGACTCGGCGTCTTCCCCCGAATCAGAAGCTACGAGACCGATCTGCCTAAGGTTTTTGAAGCTGGGGAAGATAAGGGCCGAGAGCTGTTGATTGCCGACTGGAATCGGAATGTTATCTGCAGCCGAGAAAGTAGTATAAGTGGGTTCGTACCGAAGGAGAATATAGGCGGCTCTCCCTTGCTGTTGTACGTTTGGACGGCCGAAATATGTGAGTGCAGTCTTGATTTCCCCAAGAACCGCGTCGTCAACCGAAGTCAGAATTTTCTTCAACCTATTACCTGTAGAAGATGAAAAGCGATTTAGGGAAAAGAGCCGAATAAGAGATAGACCAACAAACAAGACATTGCGTGGCAACCTGGGTCGCCCTTATGTCTGGGAATAGGGTCCAGGCGATCCTCCCCTTCAGCGAACTCCCAATTACCTCGGACGTTGACCATCACGTCGTCAACCCGTTTACCAGAACTGGCAAGCATAGTCACCAAGTGATGGTCAGTATCTTTGGCCCTGAGAAAATATCGCCCCAGCCGACCGGAGGATTTGGCTAAGGCGTAACAATGCTGAATGGCCGGAATCCCAAGGTTAATCCTAAGGCGTCGATTCAACTCTACAACCCCCATGATGATTCGAAAGAAATTTACATTGGGTTGAGAAGGAATCAAACCCCAATAGCGGAAAACGGCCCTAAGGAGTGGGTGTAGGGGGAAACGAACCCCGCCCTCCGCAATGGATAAAAGAGGAATACGATCGTGTTTTGATCTTCCCTCTCCATGTCGAGAGCATTGTCCGTTACAAGGGATAAATGGACGTCGTCAGGAATAGAAAAATGTTGCCGGAAACCGGAGATACGATCCTCAGAAAGGAGGTCTTTCAAATGTTTGGCCATCTTAGCAGAGAACTAAATATTCGTCGAAGCTAAAATAGCAAACAAAAAATAGGATTACAAAGAAGGGATAAGGAAACTTACGAACAGCAGATGAGACAAGGGAAGACGGGAAGAAGTTGCAGAAAACGCGAGTCACGGAGGGATATGCACTGGCGATCCAAAAGTCTCAGAAAATCGACGAAATGTGAATTCGAAAGGACCAAAGTTTCAAATCGCAATAAATGCTGAGATACACATGAATAGAGCGGGAAAGCGTAATGATGAGCAAAAAGGCGCGCGCCTCCTGACATATATTGGGGCACGTGAAGCCGCCTGACGCTAAACTTCTCAAATTCTGAACCAAACACGCCGATTGACTGCCGTCAACAGGGAGTTCGGAGGGCAATTGTGGTAGCCGAATAATTGGCAAGGATAAAGGAGGTATATTTTAGAAGCTAGACGCTAGCCGGCAGATATCCCGCAAGGACAAGGGGCCGAATAGGATAAATAGGCCGAATGGGGAAGGATCCCCAGAGCCGAATAGTGGAAAAGATAATGATTGAAAAAGTAGGCCCTGGCCCCGAGGATCAGAAGAAACGAGTATAAATATAATGGCAATGGACTAGAAAAGGTATGTAAGAATCACTTCTAAAAACTTAGTGAACAAGCTTTCTTGAGCAAAAGAACTGACTTGTCCGTCGGAGTGCTAATTCCGGCACCCTCGACCGGAGTATTTGTATCTTTGCAGGTGACTAGCTGAGGATCATTGGCGTCTTCCAGGATTTGAAGAGTATTTCCAAACCACTTCCCCACAATTACAAAGTATAATTTTCCACAAAATATTAATCAAATAAATTATTCATAAACCAATCTAGTTGGCCACTATGACTTTCCTAAGAGTTTAGTTCCTAAGGGGAGTCATTGGTTCAAGTCTTCTTAGGACAAGGTGACTTGAGGGGGCAAGTACTTAGTATTTTACAAATGGTGTGAAAGCTAACTTCCATAGGTGTTAATCTAATAACTCATAACTCATTTTCGCCGATCAATAAAATAAAATAAATTAAATTATATAACCCAAAAATTGTATGAAATAGTTAAATGAATATCAAGAAATGATTGATCCATAACTCCAATTTTGAGATTTGTAAGTTCATCAATCCAAACATTAGGGTGTGTTTGGTAACGTTTACGTTTTCAGTTTATATTCACAAAAATTTTATAAACTAGTTTTTGTTTATTTTTTGTTTATTTTTAGAAAAACATAAACTACAAACGCGTTTGGTAATTGACAATATGTTTAAAAAAAATTTAAATATAAAAAAGAGTGAGAAATGGCAAGTGGCGGAAGAAGACGGTGGTGGAAAGTGGTGACGGTGGGTGGTGGCGGATGGGTGCTGGTGGTGGGTGGGTGGGTGACGGTGGCAGGTGGGGGTGGTAACGAGTGGGTGGTGGTGGCCGGTGATGGGTGTGGTGGTAGGTGGGGCGGATGGCAGGTGGGTGGTGGTGAGTGGGTGGGTGGGTGACGGTGGCGGGTGGTAGCGAGTTGGTGGTGGTGGTTGGCAGCGGGGTAGTGGGTGGTGGTGGCAGGTGGGTGGCTGATGGTGGGTGGTTGCGGGTGGTGTCGAGTGGGTGGCGGTGGCGGCGGTGGTGGTGGTGGGTGGGTGGGTGACGGTGGGTGGTAGCGAGTGGGTGGTGGTGGTACTGGTGGCAGGTGGGTGGCGGATGGCGGGTGGTGGTAGGTGGTAGCGGTGGGTGGTGGGTGGTAGTGGTGGCGGGGAGGGAGTGGCGGGGGGGGGGTGGCGGTGGTGGGTGGTGGCGGTGGTGGTGGTGGGTGGTGTGTGGTGGCGGTGGCGGGTAGGTGGCAAGTGGTGGTAGCGGTGGTGGTGACGGTGATGGGTGGTAGCGAGTAGGTGGCGGTGGTAGTATGGGTAGTGGTGTGGTGGTGGTGTGGTGGCAAGGGGATGGCGGATGGGGGTGGTAGCGGGTAGGTGGCGGGTGGTGGTGATGGTGGATGGGTGACGGTGGTGGGTGGTGGTGGTGGTGGCGGTGGCGGGTGATGGGTTTGGTGGTAGGTGGGTGGAGATGGCGAGGGGTGATGATGGGTGGTGGGTGGTGGTGATATATGGTGGGCGGTGGGTGACAGTGACGGGTGGTGGGTGGTAGCGAGTGGGTGGTGGTGGTGGTAGTGGCGGTGTGGGTGGCGGATGGCTGGTAGTGGTGGGTAGTGGTCGGGTGTGTGTGGTGGTGTGGTGGTTGTAGTGGTGGGTGGATGGGTGATTGGCGGGTGGTAGGTGGTAGCGAGTGGGTGGTGGGGCAGCGGGTGGTGGTGGGTGATAGTGGTGGCGGGTGGGTGGCAGGTGGCTGGTGGCTGGCAGGTGGCTAGTGGTGGTAGGTGGTGGATGGTGGTGAGGTGGTGGTGAGTGGTGGTGGCAAGTAGGTGGCGGGTGGTAGTGGCGGGCGGCGGATGGTAGTGGCGGGTAGTGGGTGGTGGACGGCAAGTGGGTGGTGGTGGTGGTGACGGTGGCGGCGAGGTTGGTGGTGGTGGTGGCGGGTGGTAGTGGTGGCGGGTAGGTGGCGGGTGGGTGGGTGACGGTGGCGGGTGGTGGTGGTGGTGGTGGTGGTGGTGGTGGCGGTGGCGGGTAGGTGGCAAGTGGTGGTAGCGGGTGGGGGTGACGGTGATGGGTGGTAGCGAGTAGGTGGCGGTGGTAGTGGTAGTGGTGGTGGGTGGTGGTGGTGGCAAGGGGATGGCGGATGGGGGTGGTAGCGGGTAGGTGGCGGGTGGTGGTGATGGGTGGATGGGTGACGGTGGTGGGTGGTGGTGTGGTGGCGGTGGCGGGTGATGGGTTGTGGTGGTAGGTGGGTGGCAGATGGCGGGTGATGATGGGTGGTGGTGGGTGGTGGTGATGGTGGCGGGTGGGTGACAGTGACGGGTGGTGGGTGGTAGCGAGTGGGTGTGGTGTGGTAGTGGCGGTGGTGGTGGCGGATGGCTGGTAGTGGTGGTAGGTGGCGGGTGGTTGTGGTGGTGGTAGTGGTGGGTGGATGGGTGATGGTGGCGGGTGGTAGGTGGTAGCGAGTGGGTGGTGGTGGCAGGCGGGTGGGTGGTGGGTGATAGTGGTGGCGTGGTGGCAGGTGGCTGGTGGCTGGCAGGTGGCTAGTGGTGGTAGGTGGTGGATGGTGGTGGCAGGTGGGTGGTGAGTGGTGGTGGCAAGTAGGTGGCGGGTGGTAGTGGCGGGCGGCGGATGGTAGTGGCGGGTAGTGGGTGGTGGACGGCAAGTGGGTGGTGGTGGTGGTGACGTGGCGGCGAGGTTGGTGGTGGTGGTGGTGGTGGTGCAGGTGGGTGGTGAGTGGTGGTGGTAGGTGGTGGTGGGGGTTAGGTGGTGGAGGCGGAAGACGGTGGTGGAAAATGGTGGCGGTGGTGGCAAGTGTTGGGTGGTATAAAAAAAAAAAAAAAAAAAAAAAAAAACTCAAAACGAAAACACATTTTTTGTGTTTTCATTTTTTGGCCAAATTTATAAACTGAGACCACTGATTTATAAATCAAGAATTTTACCAAACTAGTTTTTATTTGAGTTTTTTAAATTTTTGTAAATATAAATAGAAAACTGAAAACGTAAGTGTTACCAAACGGCACCTAAGGGTTTGTTTGAAAAGAAAATTTTAGGCACTGTTTGGTAAAGTTTTTTAGAGTTAATTTCACCGTTTGGTTTGAGATAGGTGTTTGGTTATAGTTTTCAAAAATTAATTCGACATCCACTTTTGCAAACATGTTGTTAGACTTTTTTATTTTGATGATTTATTTAATTATGTTTTAATTTATTTAGAAGAGAAAAATAGAATCAAAATTTATTTTGATAATTTATTTGAAAGAAAAAAATAGAATCAACATTTATTTTGATGATTTTATGTTTTAATAAAATCAAAATTTATTTTATCCCATTATTTCTCACCTAAACCTTTATCCTAAATGTTTTTAGAATGTATTTAATATTTGATTAAATCAGGAGTTCAAATAGCCCAAAACAAATGTTCAAACAGCCTAGCATAGCAGCAGGCCAAAAGGTTCAAAAGGTTCAAGTGGAAGATATTCAAATTTCTAATGATGGAGTGGAAGATATTCAAATTGGTAATGATGGAAGTACAACGGTTATAAACAGCTATAAATTCAAATGAATACAACGACTATAAACGGCTATAATTTTCATTATATATACCAAAACCTTTAATGTAAACAAGTTACAAAAAACCTGAAAATATTCTTTGATCTATAATCACTCACATCTTTTCTCAGAAATGATATACTGAGTCTGATAGCTTTAAGCCTATCTTTTTTGTGTAAGATTTATAGAAAAATCAAAATTTCATTTTATATATCTATCTTTGAGAGATATTTATTGTAAACTTTCTTTAAAAGTAAAAATATCATTTCATCTTGTAAAAGTGTTGCAAACACTGTGTTCTTGAAATCTTGAGAGTGATTGTGAATCACCTAAGATTTGCAACGGTTTGGGCTTGTGAAGTCTGTGTAAAATCCGTTGAGGATTGCTCTATTTGTAAAGAGGTTGCTAGTACCCTTGTGAAGTTAGAAGATAGTGGAAAATCTCAAGTGAAACTTGAGGAGTGGATGTAGGCTTGGTTGAAGCCGAACCACTATAAATCTGTTTGTCTCATCTTCCCTAATCTTTTTACTTTCATACTACTGCTATAACTATCTAATATTTGTGTGTTAATTATTTGATTTACATTGTATGTTAGTTATACTTTATTGTTATTTTACTTGATCATTTACAGCTAAGTTCATCATTGTGCTTGTTAATAATTTATTGTACTAGTAGTTAATTTTATTGTGGTATTATTAATTTTATTTTGTAGAAACCTAATTCACCCCCTCTATTAGGTTGCTTTTTGGGTAACACATGTCTATCTAGTCATTCCCGAACGTCCTCTTGGTCGTCTGGCCAGTTGACCGGCTAGTTGACTTGATCAGTGTTCGTTTTTTTTTTTTTTTTTTTTTTTTTTTTTTTTTTTTTTTTTTGGGCACATGTTATTTTTATATTTTAAATAAAAAAACATGTTCAAAATTTAAAAAAAAAAATTATGAGCTTTGAATAGAATTTTAGATTGTGTGTTTAATTATGAGTTTTAAATTTTTGAATTAAATATTATATGTTATATCATTCATTTCAAACTCAATTCAAAACTTTTTAAAACTTATAACTAAACAAATTTTTCACACTCAAATCATAATTCCAAAACTCACAAACTCAAAATGCAATTTTATTCTCAAATCATAATTTTAAAACTCTACCAAATGCTACCTTAAGCTTGATTTTTAATTGTTTGACTAATTTAGTTTGGCTAAATTAGTTTCTTTTGGGAAGAACTTTTTAACTTTTCTAACTTTTTAAACTTTTTATGAGAAAAAAATAGGGTGAAGCACCAATAACTCCTAAAACGTGATCTTGTGAAAGGTTTAGTCCTTCCTTTTTTCTTATAAACCCAAAGGTCCCACTAAAGTGGAAATTACATGTAGTCACTTACATGTTTGGGTTTAATTTTTTAAGGGATAAAAGTGATTTTCTCAAAATATAAAATTACACATTTGGGCAATTTGAATTATAGAAGTTTTGGATTTTCCCTTATTCTAGAACAAATCCCACATTATGAACAAAACCTAATACTCTAATGTAACATTCCAATAACGTAACACTTTAATGTAACACACTAAAAAACTTTATTAGTGTATTTTTTTCAAACGTAACAACGTAACACTCAAAAAAATTTCTTTGGTGTATTTTTCCCAAACGTAACGCTCCAATATAAAATAAAAAAATAAAAAAATAAATTTATTAGTGTACTTTCCCCAAACGTAACACTCCAATGTAACACACAAAAACATTAAAAAAAATTTCTTAGTGTACTTTTTTCAAACGTAACACTCACAGTTTGAAATTATAATTTGTTCAAAACTTACTAAGAAATATTTGTACTCCTTTTGGAATGGTTTAAAGAATCTCACATTCTTTTTTTTTTTTTTAGTGTTACATTGAAATGTTATGTTTAGAAAAAATACACTAAATTTTTTTTTTTTTTTTGTATTATATTAAAATGCTACGTTTGGAAACCGTACACCAACAATAAACACACATCCGACCACCGTCACACCAACAACCGTACACAGAAAATGAAACACATGCATCCAGTAAATCCAATGTGCCAATCATCTTCCACAATATTCAACCACGCAACACCAATAACATCACACAACCAAGACAAAAACATATAAACAAACACACACACTGCACACAAAAAATGTAAACACCAACTCACCTCCAAACGCACCCGTTACACTCCGGCTACACCTCACACCAAATGCAAACCCAACACCAATCGGCAAGCATATAGAGTCCACGGAAAAAGAAGCAGAACACAATTAACAACACAACACTCACAAATGTTGCCGACGTTAGCCCCCACCATTCAGTGTTAAACAATCAAAATCCTTACAAATATTGACATTTCCATTCCCAGACAAACACGAATCACCCCCAATAGGAAAATGAATTACTTCAAGAGTATTAATGTAAATTGAAAAATAACCAAAAAATAATAAATGACACTTACCAAAAACACAGGACTAAGAGCAACTCCAACCACACTCTTTATTTTTCACTAGTTAAAGTATAAAAAAAAGACACTCTTTATTTTACCTAATTAGTTTAGCTATTGTATGTTCCAATCATACTCTTTATTTTAACTAGTCATTCAAACTAACTAAACCAATTTTTAAAATAAAAAATGTTATATATATATATATATATATTACTATATTTTTCATAAAATGCCACATACGCACCAAACGCTAATATGATTGCCAATATAACATTTGCGATAATATTTTTAAAAATAATATTTTTTAATATTAGTTTTAAAAATATTATAAAAAATAATGTGACTAGATTTAATTCTTAAGTTTGTTTGTTTGAATTACCTACTATCAAATATGTGGAAAAAAAAAAATCAGCTGTTGGGATGAAACATAAAAATGCATGAATTTGAAACACAAAATTTTGAAACCTACATATTATTGCTATTGAAACATGATGAATGAAGAATAAATGAGAAATTATAAATGAGAAATTTTCAGCAGGCCATACACGCACCTAAATAATGAGAAATTTGGATAACCAGCAACATGGTGTACATTGGGCATGGGAAATTAATCATCCCTCAATGATGAATGTTTTTCCCCAGCTAGAGAGACCACATGATATATCCAACCAAAAATAATTCCATTGAACCATTTATAAAATTTTCAACGAAGCCAAAGCCAAACCATGCTTGAAGACTCTTTCTTACCTGTGACTCTTTCCTCCCTCCTCCTCAAAGCCCCATCATTCAAACCAGAAAAGAACCAAATGGAACCAATGATGACACCCAAAAGGCACACAAACAGAAACAGCCCATTCCACTTCCAGACACAATTAGATCCATGCAAGGGCTCCTTTGAGAGAAACCCCAGACACAACAGAAAAAGCCATTAAATATAGACCTCAGTGATACCAGTGGGTTTGTTAGCCAGTCCAGCTCTCAAAATTCAACAAAATCAAACCAGTATGAGACATCTACCAGGAAGAATGAACAAGAAGGTCAAAACAGTTTGCTAGATGTTGATTCCTTGAGAAACCCAGCTCACAAGACTAACCAAAGGCACAATTTAAGAGAACCCAACTAGGAATGTTGAACAAAAATGAGAAGTTGCAAGAAACCCAGTTGTTTTTTCAGCAAACTAAGCTTCAATTACTCACCAAACGATGAATACAGTGCTACCACCTCTTCAATCTCTTTGATCTCTGTATACAGATTCAATGCCTATATTGCTATGTCCCTTTCCTCTTTCACTGTAGCAAGACACAAAGAAACCTAACCTTAAAATCAAATTAAGCTTGAATAAGATCAAATGATTCCATTAAAAACAAAATCAGAAAAAACGCGCATATATATAAATAAATACATACGTACAGAGACAGACATATTTATGAATATATTTGGCATGATATTATTTGTCATACATAGCATCATTTATGCAGCAGCAGCAACAACAACAACAAAAAGTTCAAAAATCTCTTATTTTTATAAGACAAAGATCCCAACGCGAACATTTGATAAATTTAGGAATAAAAATGAAATAGCAATAAATGAGAGAGAGAGAGAGAGTATACTACCTTGAAATAAATCTTGAATAGCTGGCATGTGACATGTAACGCTCCAACAAGTTTGGGGCCTTTTCCCTACAATTTACATATCCAGTATTGACCGATTAGGAAAACCAAGGCAGAAAACTTCTACCCCCATAATTTATAAATGAATTCAACCTTAGCTTACGTTTTCACAGATTATAATCATTCATTGAACTAAATTCTTAGCCAGATAACATTCTTTATGTTATGCCACTATAACTATCAAGACTGATATATCCAAAAAATGGAGAAGGAAAAAATTCAATTTATATAACTTAATAACATCATCTCTCCCATAGAATTCCTCAAGTACCCTGACCTGTACAAATGAAGTACAAACCTGGGCTCAGTGTGTGGCTGCTTCAGAGATATTGTCCTCATATAACAGTTGGTCTGAGTCACATGGAAGTAATGAATTGATGATACGTCCTACTCCATTAAAGGAAGGTGCAAGGAAGGGACATGGGGTAAGGGATTTATGGTTAGAGGGAAAATTACTCTCCCTTGTTTAGCTGCTGCCACTAGACCAGGAGGAGACACAAATAAAATAAAAGTGCAATGACACATATGCAGAGGCTTAAGTGTAGGATTGCCTCCGGTAGAACTTGACAAAAGTTGAAACTAATAAATTTTGCACTACCCATTGAAGGAGCATAGCTTAGATTTAGATAAAATACTAGCTTAAATGTAGATCTCAATGTGATGACTGAATAGATTTGAGAGCTTTCTGTGAGTGAATTTAAAATAATAAAGTGAAAATAGCATTTAAATTGTTTGCAAGAACGATACTAGTTGCACAAAAACTAAACTAATTTGTGTCTCCTACCAATACTCCATCGTTCTCTTAAGTTGCAGTTCAGCTTCAATATAACTAATCCTCCTATATATTGGTAAATTTTAATCCAAATACAACCAATTAGTGTAACCAAGAATGTAATAAAAGGCTAAACAAATCAACAATACACAAGATTACGGTAGCAAGTAGCAACATGTACTGGGTGCACCTACAGAGATTACAGAAGAATGATCATGATAGAAGTGAACTGCTGCCAAAACTATCAGAGAATTAAGACAACGAAAAACAAAGTATTCTGATGGAGACAATGAATCGAGCACAACGGATTGTAAAACCAAGAAAATGGGAGAGACCCAGATTACAGAGGAACAAGGAAAGTTTGTGCTATACATACATATATATATATAATATATATATCTAAAGAGAGAGAGAGGGTTTATGGGTTGCATAGAAGGGGAAGACAGAGAGATAGAAGGATCCATACCTTGAGGAAGAGGTCGATGGAGGGAGTTGCAGACAACGTTGAAGGAGAAGATCGATTTCGCAGAAAGAGCAGATCGATTTCGCTGAAAGAGTAGATCGATTTCGTGGGAGAGACGTGTTTGGAGATCGATTTCGCGCTGAAGAAGCATATGGATTTCGCGGGAGAGATGTAAACAGATTGATTTCGCGGAAGAAACGAGTTTGGAGAGCATTCAATTACTCTCCAATTGAAGCCAGCGAAGAAGCCGCGAGGGATAATAGGAAGCCATTTACCTAGCCCGTTGGAGTGAAATATTAGGCTGATATGAGCTAAAATAGCTAACAGTACCAATATACCTCTTCCCTTGGTACTGTTAGCTATTTTAGCTCATATCAGGTGCTCGATAAGGGGTTGCTGCTTTCCGTAGCTACAGAGCTTACTTACAGACCGGAGTGTGCTGCGGATAGGTGAATTGATTGAAAGTTTTTACCATCTCGTCGAGTGTGAAGAAGGGCTAGTCCCGGTCTTCTTCTCTATGGAAGAGTTGCTGTTCACCCCCCTATTGATTAGGGGCTGTGAGGAAAGGATAAAGTCTTCCTGGCGAACCTATACTGCCTAATCCCATCTCCTTGCTTATGAGTCGGTGCTGCAGAGGGATATCTCGCCCTTCGAAGTACTGTTCAGACGTGATTTTTCGATCCGTTATTACACTTTCATTTCAGATGTTCTCTTTATTATCATAATATGATAGATGAACAATTCTTGGTCTAAAACTCGCTATCTAGATAGAGTTAGTTGCCGCACCATACTCCCTCATATATCAATAATTGCAAAAGTGTCCTTCTGTCTGAAAGTGAATGATCTCGTGAGGCTTTTCTACGGGAACTCACTTAAAGACTTTGTGCATCTTCCTAGCTATTCATCTTGCGCGCTAAATGAACTAAACAAGTAAGTAAGAAGAGCTGTTCATACATACCCCGATAGGGAACCGTTGTTATCAGTAGCAAGCTTATATTCGATACTACCCCATTCGAAGAGTGTTTGGTAAGGATTGAACCATGCCCAAACTTTCGCCTTGGAATCCACACACTTGGCTTTCATTTAGCGAATAAGAGGAATTGATATGAGAAGATGGAAGACCGAACGGGAACTAAGCTCCCTAACACCGTTTGATTAACCAATCGATTCCCTTAAGAGGAGCCGATCGGAACTCCTAAAATTCAGCCGTTTCTCATTCATCTATATGAAATGAACTTAGATCGTTTTGAGAACCTGCTTCCGAGGGGAAAGTCAATTCTGCGAATTCACTGCTATAAGATATACATGTCTGGCTCCGTTTCATTTCTTTCGGTCTATTCTTGACCCAATCCAATAACTCATAAATAGGCCTTGTCCGTTGGGCTGCTCAGAGTCTTAGATTAACGGAGGCTTGGGCGGCTGGTTAACGGGATGGGATCTGGTGGTTGGAACCCCAATCTCGGAACGAAGCCTTACCTCTCGAAGAAAGTCAAACACTTTGATGAGTGGAGAGGACAACTGCTTACTACGGATAGCCCGCCCCCTTGTCCAGTAAGTTCCAGCCAGTGCCTAGCTGACAGAATCCTATTACTTCAAGATAAGAGAGGCAGCGAGGAAGCTGACCATTTGGCTACTTTTTCCGAATTCTTTTACTCTCTCTATAGGGATGGATTCTT
The DNA here is from genome assembly GCA_030407325.1 of Camellia japonica. Taxonomy (NCBI): domain Eukaryota; kingdom Viridiplantae; phylum Streptophyta; class Magnoliopsida; order Ericales; family Theaceae; genus Camellia; species Camellia japonica. The sequence goes on from JAPPVO010007949.1 coordinate 25,549, forward strand.
CGTAATAGATACTACAGCAAGGTACAATGCCTTGTTAGGAAGAGACTGGATTGGCAGCCCTGGCTTAACCTATGATCCAAAAAAGACTCAAAGCGGTGTAACTGGAAAGGTGTGAAACAACGGATTATGATATATTACCCAGGACATTGGCTTCCGCCATCCTTTCGTTATTACTCCTCACGCGTGTAATATTACCTTACCTCTTGCTCGTCTTGCTCGTTGGTCTTGGAGAGTGAGACTACTGCTCACGTCCCGCTCAAGCTATTCCTTCTATGGGGCATTTCCTGATCAAGAGATCACCAGCAAGAATCTAAGGTTGTGACCCGGGGCTGACACATTTCGTTCGCCTTCCGGTCCGGTGTGGTCGTATGAAGGGAAAG